>CAKAOH010028849.1:0-61750 GCA_916701665.1 Sebastiscus tertius
GGGAGGGGAACAAAGTACAAAAGAACAAATAGAAACAAACAACAAAAACCAAACAGAGGACAAAACCAAAAATACACTAACCAGTGAAACACGGGGAACACCAGGAATCAGGGCAGGAGGTAACAAGAAACACGGAGGACCAGGTAGACGGGGCTGGAGAGACAAACGATCCAACAAGGGCAGAGGGGAACACACAGGCTTAAATACAAGACATGATTAACACAGGTGAAACAAATCAGGGCGGGGCAGACAATCAACAAAAGGCGGGAAAACAAACAAAGGTGGGAAGTAAAACCAGACAAGACACAGGAGGAGAGAATTACCAAAATAAAACAGGAAACACCGGAATAACATAAAAGAAAACAAAATCACATAAACATAACTAATAACAAAAGACTGGCAAAGCCAGAACACAACAACTTGGAGGGGCAAGAGACAGCCATGCAAATAACAGGTCTGCCCAAACCTGTACAGACTTTATTCTTTCATTTTGATTCTATTTTGTAATTGCACTGTGTGTTTGCAGTTGGGTTTTTTTTTCTGGTTGTAAAGAAAATATAGGGTTAAACAATTAATTATTAATAGAACTATAAAGGCAGTAGATGGAGTAAAGGGTTGCATTCTCCTTGCAATGTCTAAGGCCTACATATAAATAGTAAAAAGCTTTTTTTTCATTTGATAAATTTAGTTCCATGACCCACAAACCTTATGGTGTGTTGCTTGCTAGCAAGGGTGTAGGTTTCAACATTGGGGCCTGCAGGTGACAATTCAAGATATAAAAATGTAATGGATAATAATTCAGCAAGGCTCTCAGGCATTCTGTATTGCTTTCAAATATTTATTCTCCCATAGATCCACTTTTCTCATTTAATGTTATCTCTGCTAAGTAAACACATGTAGGCATGATTTACTCTTCCCTCCTCCTTGTGTCTTTTGTTTGGGGATGAAACCTCTTTAAATTTGCATTTGGCACCTATTCATGTCAATGATACATTCATTAATTTTAATTCATTAATAAACCCCTGGACTTTGATAGCTCATATGTGTCTCATGTTCAAAATGTTCTGCACATTCAAAACATTTTCCACATATCTGTTTTTTCTGAGAAGTCAGGAATGAAGTTGTAATATTTTGAGGGAAAAGTTATATGACAACAATAAAGTTGTCATTTTATGAGAATAAAGTCATAATATTTCAAGATTGCTCTGCTGATTATTGCTCCGTCTGACAGACACAGAACTGGGACTGGGACAAAGTTTAAGGAAGCGTCTGTACGCTGCTCTTCATCTGGGTCGGAAAATCGAAACTTGATAACTGATCACAGTGTGTACTCTGAAGTGATAACACTGATAACACTTTTGATTAGGCTAAATCTCCCCATTGTGTGGTTTATTGTCCACACAAATGTTAACGTCACCATCTCCGATAAAGTGCAGCTCACAGCTGCTTCCCTAAGCTTTTTAGTGGGAAGCATCCTGGAGTCTGGAGACAGTCTGGAGACAGGCCCAAACAGGGCAAAGGGGCCTTCAGCGAGGGAGATACAGAGACAGCGACACAGAGCTACAGGTCAGAGGAAAGATGCCACACTGCAATAACTGGAGGCTACAGTAGCCTATGTACAGTCAGGAAATGCTAAAGCATGTACACATGACTTGAAGCAACCTATTCTGTTATGACTTCATTCTCAAAATCTCAGATTATAATTTTTTTCTAACAGTAGTTGACAGACTAAAATTCTGCCTGTTGGTTTATCTTATTCTTTTGCTAATTTGTGGCTGTATTAGAGCAGCTTCTGCCGTGTCTACTCCAGTCCACCCTGAGGACTCCTCCTGCAGCCGCAGCTAGCTCTCCTATGCACTATACTATATATCTGCTTCTTATTCTGTTGCAAACAGACAGAAATATAAACACCTGCAAAGTACTCAAAACGGCTACTATGGTAGTTCCTGCTACAGTAGGTGTCTCCAGGACCACATTTCGCCATGATGACTCACACGCAGACTCACAAGGCCGGTAATAACTTGATACGAAGGGCTGATTTGAGTGTGTGGGTGCAGGTAAAGAAGAGGGTTCATAATGTTGCGCCTTCACGGTGTCACCGAAAACAACAAAACACCAGTTACTGAGAGGGTGTCTAACTGATGACACTGTAGGCTTGCTTTCACACAACTTCACATTAGTCGTGTTCTTTTCTTTGGTGAGACAGCTCAAGGGACATAATTCATGAAAAGTTTGTCATACCAGAGGAATTGCTAACTAGAGGCTATTAAAAAACTAGTCGTGCAACTAGATAGACGGTGATGGTGGTTGGACAATGGAGCAGAACTCAAATGTTAACTGACAGAAGTGTTGTCACATTGACAGAAAAGGGGAGTTTCATTGGCTGCTGTTGATCACTGATTCACATGAATTCAGCATTAGTCACCGTTTGTCAGCTTGTCTTGCTTTGTGGTTGGAGTTTGCCAGAATGATTGATAGAACAAACCAGAATGGTTTTGATTGACAGCACTTTGAAAACTATTTCAAAATTGCAAGATATCTTCTCTCCTTTAAGCCACCACTCTTGTAGATCAACCTAGTTTAAACCAGAGTAAAGATAATTATTATTCCACTACATTCACTCATGCCACATGGTCAGTCTTTGTAAAAGGTGTGGCCTTAAACAATAGTGTAGTTGTTCATGGAGGCTGAGGTATGTTTAAGCTTCCAGCGCTGGGTATGCTAGTTGACATACATGGGAAGGAACTGGTTCAGTTCATGTTTCTGAGTGGAAATGTGCAGTATAATGTTCTCACTGTGATTGGCCTTACATGATTGTAGGTTGGTGATGATAAAATCAACATTACATGCAAACAGCTAAGCCGACACGCCCAAGAATGCCATTTAGGTAACAGAAAAGACAGAGAACTTCTTCCACCACCTGGAGAGAATAGTTAGCAACATGGGAGGTAAACCACAGGAGTCCAGATGTCCTCCTCAAGAGACATGTGTGAGACAAACAGCTGTAGTAGCGGTGTGAAGCACTATAGTGACAGCAAAGAGCACAGAGCCTGCAGTGTGGACTGTTGGAGGCCAGAGTGGTGGTCGTCCGACTGGAGGGAGTTATTTAGAGGGAGGATGTCAAAACAGCAACACTGGGGATGTTTTTTTCTTAAGATGTAAGTTATGAAGAAGTGAGATATGCAATGATAAGCAATGGAATAAAAAACTGGGCAAATTGATCCAACCTATCAAAAATAATTAAAAAATAATCTCTTTATATTATCCCTTACTTTTTTTATTACGCCCACCAAGGAGCCAAAAAAAACTCAATTAGAAGTAGGTCCATAATTGGTCCAAACGTTGGTAAATTCTTTAGGATATGCTATGCTGGTAGTTAACTGGTAGTTAAATTATGTACATTTACCATAACATTTTGCAATTTTAGATTTTTAAATGAGTGATTGTAGAACAGTCAGTGTTGGTTTCTTCTAACCATGAACGTGGTTTCTCCCTAAGCTTAAGCAAGTGTTTATTATTATAACCACGATGATGAAGATCTACCATGGATGTATAAAGAGAACTGGATACAGCATTGGAGGCGGTGCCCCGTTCATTCCTATGAAAGTTGCTCAAAGGCGCATGAAGCCAAAATGGCTCGACTTCTGACTGGAAAAGTACCCAGATCTTCCGGCAATCTTCTGCATCCATTGGGCCCATATAGCAGGCGCAGTAGCGTCCGCTCGGTCACATGGCTCGGTCACAGGGTCACAGCCGCCACGCTGTCGTCAAGGCTCGCTAACTCCGCCTCCCAGCCTCAGTCTCATTCACATGAATGGAGGAAGAGAAATGACTCTGGATTCAGCTATTAGTGCATTTTACAACCTTTAGGACGTAATGATTTAAATAAGGGCTATTAGAGTGTTCGTACTGGGAAGTTAATTCACCTAAAAAAAAATCATCCGCTGAGTTACAGACATCTCTTTCCCAATGTAGGTCTATGGGAAAAAGTCTCATGACACGGAAGTTGTAGTATTGCCGTTTGGCCACTACAAAATTGGCATCAATGACCGGCGCTCTTCCTGGGGACTTGCTTGTTACATGCGTGTGCATGTGCATCCTTGTGATACAACAAAACGGGGACCCGCTTATAACAAACATATCTCCATGGCGCTACAAAAACTTTGCAGGGTACCTTTAAATGACCTCATCTCAAATGTTGTAAGTTTAACTCACTTGAAAATAATGATCATCAAACAAGTGCTCTCTTGTTTGATTACCATAATTCAATCATTTGTAAGAATCTCCAGAAAACAATAAAAAGTAAATGCATCATAAATAATGAAATGCATTTCACAGTTAGTTATTCATGAAGATGTTCTTTTCAGAAACACACTTTTACACAGAGCATCTGAACTATTGACTGTAACATGAGCATGAATGGGCATTACACAATAACTAAAAACATTAAGTTCACTTAATATTGAACATTGGTGATGATTTAAAAGACAAACCAAAAGCCAAATGTGCTTCGTTTGATAATTGTCATGTCATTCAATGCAAGGTGAACGTTTAAAGTTAAAGTATTAAATTACTTGTTTTTGTGGTGATAACTGAACATATAGTCCAAGGATATTATAAGCTAAATCCTTAATGTCCCAATAACACAGTCACTAAAGAGCTCAGCTGAGAACTGAGTTATTTATTATTAGAAATGACAGATAAGTCACAATCCCACCTGTCACAACAGAAAATAGCAACAGACTCAACAATAATGACAGAGGAAATAACACATCTGTAGCTATAGGAAAAGAAAGCATTCATTTCCCTTTTTCACAGATGTGCGGTAAGCTACCTGCATCATTTGAAATATGGTGGTGTGCTGCCAACAGCAGATTTAGGTGTCAACTAGAAATATTGCATGGCAAAAGCATTTGGTCTATATTGTGAAGCATGATCTGGAAAACTTCTATCCAACTGTTGTATTCTTTTATGATAAATAGCTTATTTTTCCCCGATGGAGAAAGTCTACTGATATACAGCTGACTGAAATCTATCCAGGCAACACTTCCTGTTTTGCCATTTCCTCATCCTTCCCACATATCTACAGTTCAAACTGCTTTTCATTTACAAAGCAGGACAAAGGTGTAGTATAAACTGTAGTGAAAACACAACAATATGGTTTTAAATTGCCTGAAACTACATGATTTTGCCTTCTGCAACTGTTTTTTTATTTTTATTTTGGCAGTGTGACTCCATTAAGGAAAGTCCTATGTTTCTTTTTCCTCCCATTCAAGAACATTTCCCTCGTCGGCTATATAAAACACAAGGGAAAGTCTACAATAGCTTTCAAAGAAAGATTCATAAGGGGAGCACCACAAAGTGCACTGTAACAGATGTTTCTAACCACAATAAATGGTGTCAAAGGATCCCAGGAAACCTTTTTACATTCACACACACACACACACACACACACACACACACACACGTATATGTTACCTTAATTGACATAATGCATTTGCTTCTAACCCCTAAACTTAGCATCTCAACTAAATGCCTAACCCCAAACTCTTCTCACTTGGTAGTGCTGTTCAAATACAGTTTTTATGCCTCAGTGCTGGCGACAGGCCGTCCACTTGGATTCAAGGATGAACTGATTTGATTTTTGTGGTCAAAGGTCAAAGGTCAAGGTCACTGTTACCTTACTTCCGTCCCATTCTCGTGAAAGTGATATCTCAGGAACGCCTTGAGCAAATTTCTCAAAATTCTGCACAAACATCCACTTGGACTCGAGGATGAACTGATTCGATTTTGGTGGTCAAAGCCACTATGACATCACGTCCGTCCCATTCTTATGATATCTGTCCCTCTTGAGTGAATTTCTTCAAATTTGGCACAAATGTCCACTTGGATTCAAGGATGACCTGATTTGATTTTGGTTGTCAGTGGTCAAAGGTCAAGGTCACTGTGACCTCACAAAACACGTTTTTGGCCATAAGACAAGAATTCATATCTTAATTATGACAATTTCACACAAATGTCTAATAGGATATAATTATGTATCGATGATATTTTGGACAGACATGTATGTAAATTGCAACTTGACTGGTAATTCTAGTTGTTATATTAGATGAAATCCTCATCACCCCAACAGCAATCAATAAATCAAATGCTCTGACAAAAAAAGAAAAAGAATCTGTTATCTGTGGCTGTTGCAGGACTGTAATAAACCTGTCCAATTGAACGGCCTGCCTGCCTGCGCGCACTCTGCCCGTGCACTCATTGTGCAACCCTGATCATGGGAAGGCGTATAAATAGCATGATATTACACTGACATTCCATGTGTCACAAGGACGCATTTTAGACTTTGTGCGTGGCACTGGTATGCCATGCAACAAAACGACAGTAATATCAGCAGTCACATAGGATTAGGAAAATCATCATGGTTGGGCTTAAAATAAGCAGGTAAACTAAGTAAAATACATACAGAAACAACATAAGTACGGAAAACACGTCACAAATGTCACTCAAAAATAAGTCACTAACGTAACTTACAAAACAAAACACTGTTCTCAAACACCGGTGTCCTGGTTAAGAGTCCTGTGTTTGTTGGACCCATCCACCTCCCCTCCCACATACTATAGGCAGTCTTTCTCGCTTTTTTATTCTACGCCTCTAGCTCTCAGCGTAGTACTGTATATTAATGTGGACGTATTTACATTGCAGTCAGGACAGACTACATGGCGCACAAATGACACGCCAAAAGCAAGAAAAACGTGATCAATTTGAAATTTGTTCGTAAACATGTTCGTTGTTTATGTTCATTATGGTAACTTTGGAGGAGTGGCATTGGAGGAAGGCCTGAAAGGACAAACTCAGTGTCAGTGTTGCCACCTTGGTGACTTTCTCACTAGATTTAGGGACTTTAGGGAGCAAATGCTGCTAGCTACTTTCATTGGAAAAGAGTTGGCAACACTGGGCTCGGTTTTTTGGTTGGATCATTTTTTTAATCTAGTTTACTCCTGCTAGTTTCTCAGCATGACCGACCCTTCCTTTAACCTTAAAACCAAACAGTGTTTTCAGTGACTTGTAGAATATATAAACTCAGGTATACTCTGTGATATGATGGAATAAATCATGAGGAATCATTTCATATGTACACAGAAGTGTTTTAGCAAGTGCAAGCTCTTGATATCATTGTGAGCTCGATCATGATATTCAGAGTAAATAGGCAGTTATTTCCAGCATCACAGACAAGACCACTCAATTCCTGTTGGTAATGTTCTAAAGCATATCTTTAGGTTCAGCAACTCCAGCAACTTATTTAGTCCTATGAAATGCCCTTGAACTGCTAACATTTTTGAGCTTACATTTCTTATTACGCTTAAAGTCATTCTGTGCAGTACTTCAAATCCTTCCAACCAAGCACAGTTCACATTAACATTGAAGGAAGGGCAAAATAAGGCAACAGTTTACACTTATGCTGTGATATCATCACAGCCTGTTCAGCGTTTTCAACAAAAAGGATGTGCTCATTTTCTCCATCATTTGATGGTATTTATTTCATTAAAACAGCATGGTGACATGTTTTTACTTTGTAGCAGACTTACAGGAACAGTTATGCTCCAAATTTAGTGTGGCCTGGAGAACAGTTGCACATCATCTGCACTGAGCCCCAGACCTCAGTATCAATAATGTGAAGCAGGCAGAATTTGTTTTCATATACATGCTCTAAGACACAGAATACCTTACAGTGTTGTGTAGTGTCTTTTTAGAAATGGGAATTCTTTTCTTGGTTTGTTGATTTTGTGGTCGATCATGTGTGCAGAAAGAATGAATGACAGAAAGAAAGTCAATGCAAAATAAAGATAATAATTAATTGCTTTCCACACTGCATAATTCAATTGATGTTTTTTTTTAATTATTATTTCTGTATTGTGCATGGCATAAAAAAACTTGTTTCTCTGAATATTCCAGTTATTACTATGGTTAAAAAGTAATTTCTTCCAGTGGGAACCAAATACAAGTAACAAGACATAGTCAGCTCATAATGATCTATAGGCTATATTTGCATTAAGTACAGTGGTGGAAGAAGTAGTCAGATCTTTTACTTCAGTAAAAGTACAAACGTTTTAGCATCAAAATATACTTAAAGTACCAAAAGTAAAAATACTCATTATGCAGAATGTCCCATTTCAGAATCATCATCATGTTATATCACTGGATTATAATTATTAATGCATTAATGTGCATCATTAATGTTGCAGCTGGTAAAGGTGGAACTAATTTTAATACTTCTGAGTAGCTTAACCTATAACAATACATCAGAATTATTAGTTGATTATATATTAATAATCTAAAGTAGCCTAAATAAGAACTAATGTTGTCAAATAAATGTAGTGAAGTAAAATGTACAATACTGGTTTCCAAAATAGCGGTAGTATAAAATGGAAATACTCAAGTAAAGTACAAGTACCTCAAAACTGTACTTGAGTAAGTGTACTTAATTACATTCCACCACTGATTAAGTATCACACTTTACGTAACCTTCACCAATGAATAACTTTTCAACATTTCAGTTTGAGCCACATCAGTCAAGGTCACAAATAGGCTAATCAATAAGTCATGGTAACATGCTAATTCACCGGGTGCCTTACCACATGAATCTTTACCATATACTAGGGATGCACCGATACCGGATCAAATATCGGGCCGATACTGACTCAAATAACTGGATTGGATGCTGGTGACAATGGTGACAATCTATTAAATTCAATTTATATACATGCATTATATACTGGAATTATAATTCCTGTTTAAGTTTTTGCATTAAAAAGTTTTACATTTGTATGTACATATTATTTTACTGATAATTAACAATTCAGTAATTGTGTATCTATGTATTTATTTGTTACATTTTGTTTTACAAAGTTAGGAAAACAATGTTTAAGTCAAGTCTGGTGTTGCCTTACAGATAATAGAATGATCCCAGTCACTTCCACACAGTGAGTCATACAGCTTATCAATTAAACAATGGTATCGGATCAGTACCAAAGTCCAGATATTGCTATCGGGACTGAAAAAGTCAGATTGGTGCATCCCTAGCATATACCATAAAGCTGTGGAGTGCAACACTGATAATGTGTTGATAAGCAGCCCAACTGTGTCCTTGTTGGACGATGACATTTCATTAGGCGCAACAGGGTATTTGTTAAATGGAAAAAAAATAAACATATTTTGGTTTATTAATCATATTACAAATTGTTTATTTGAACATTTTAGTCACGCCTATAGTGTCAAAATGATGGCACTCTTGTGGTGACACAAGTCAATGAAAGGGGGCAGGCAGTGGCGGATTAAGGTGGTCAGGGGCCCCTAAGCTACTCTTTGTATGAGCCCCCCACCCGTACTCATCATGCTTTAACGTTACTAGAAAAAAGTAATTTAGTGCCATGCTAGTAATATAACACAGCCTTCAGATCCTCAGATCCTTCAACGTCTGCAGAACCATGCTGCAGATGTTTTATGACTCGCTGGTTGCCAGCGTCATCTTCTACGCTGTAGTGTGCTGGGGCAGCAGGGTGATGGCAGCCAACGCTAACAGACTCAACAAGCTCATCAGGAAAGCAGGTTCTGTCCTGGGAGTTGAGCTGGAGTCTTGGGTGGAGGTGTCGGAGAGGAGGATGCTGAGGAAACTACTTAGCATCATGGACAACGCCTCTCATCCCCCGCACACCACACTGGAGTCATACCAGAGCACCTTCAGCCGTAGACTGAGACCACCGAGGTGCACCACAGAACGCCACAGGAGGTGTTTCCTGCATGTGCCAGTGGCCATCACACTTTATAACTCCTCCCCCTTCTGCAGGAAGAACAGCTGAAAACACCGGACACTGAGTACAAATGTAATATTTATATCATGTGCAATACTACTTTTTACATTCTCATGTGCAATATCACTGTTCATTGTGTGCAATATTAAAGTCCAACATGTACAATATTACTTATTTTTCTGTTTGTTAGCTTACTTTACCTTTTTTATTTTACTTATCTTATCTTATTTACTAATTTTACTAAATGTATTTTACTTAATTGTTATTCTATTAGGCACTGGTGCTAGAACTTTTTTATTTTATACACTTGAACTTGTAATTTTGTTGTATTTTTGAGCAAATCTCTGGCACAAGAATTTCCTTCAGGATTAATAAAGTTCTATCTTATCTTATCTTATCTTATTCATTATGAATAGTAATTAATTTGTTCTGGAGGTTTCCTAAATTTCTCTAAATTCAGGTTAAAGCAGGTTGACAGTGAAGTGGACAGGTTGGAGTGGGTTATATTGAGGGAACTGTCTCAGCTGGTGTCTCTCTCTCTCTGATCACAACAACCTATCCAGCATATCATCTCTACTCATGAGTAGTTGGATTGCAACAGAGGGCGCATGCAGACCATCATCAAATATAATATCAATATCACGTGCAATACTACTTTTTACATTCTCATGTGCAATATCACTGTTCATTATGTGCAATATTAAAGTCCAACATGTGCAATATTACTTATTTTTCTGTTTGTTAGCTTACTTTACCTTTTTTATTTTACTTATCTTATCTTATTCATTATAAATAGTAATTATATTTTTCTGGATGTTTCCTAAATGACTCTACATTAAATCAGGTTGACAGTGAAGTGTGACAGGTTAGAGTGGGTCATATTGAGGGATAACTGTCTCAGCTGGTGTCTCTCTCTCTGAACACAACAACCCATCCAGCATGTCATCTCTACTCATTGAGTAGTTGGATTGCAACAGAGGGCGCATGCAGACCATCAGCTCTGTGGGACTAATTTCCAGTCCCTCCACTTTAGGTCTGGAGTAAACAGCACCGCCCCGATGCTGCTTGCTTGTTTGTTTTAAGTGAGGACCGATCCATCGCAGATCGAGCGCCGGGCTCGATTGACACTGTCTGCTGATCTGCTAACTGCGGATTGCTCAGAATAACACGGGCTGCTCGCTAATTCCCCGTCTACCGGGGCTTTCACCGAAACACCGAGAGAGAGAGAGAGAGTATAGGGTCCAAAAAAAGAAGCCAACAAGGCAGGCAGGCAAAGAACCGCCGGAGTCCGCACCCCACAATGGCTTCAGGAGACCTTTACGAGGTAGGAGAGAGACATGTCCGCGGACAAAACGCGCTGTAATATTGACGAATACTGGAATTAGGAAGTAAAGGAGGAGGGCGTCGCGCATGTAGAAAAAAAGCGGTGTACTAAGCCCTTTAACAGGCGAAACTATAACCCTTCTCATGCTTTATAGCGAAGACAAGGTTGGTTCATTTAGACGCGTCTACTTTTGTGTCGCTTCTTGATCTACTTTGTGACATAGTGAGCAGATATAAGATGTCATTTTGCGAGGCTGAACTCCTCTCAGTGTGTCGTTGAGTTGAGAAGAGTCGTGGTAAAGTGACAGCAGCACTGAGAGGACGGACATGGTGTGATGGTCCTGAAGGTGCGCATACATACATACATACATGTGCCCAAAAAAAAGATATTTTGTCATCACAGCCTTTTGTGTGTGACTGTTTTCGCATGGGCTGTTTTTTTTTTTTTTTTTTTGGCACACAAGATGAGACACCAGTTTATTTTTAATCGAGCTGTGTAAACAAGTCTGTGTGAGTGTTGGTGAGTGTGGTGGATGTGCGAATTTGTGAATTTTGAATTTTTTTGGGGGGTGTAAAAGTTGCCCAAATTGGGTGGCAGGAAGGTCACGCTGCCCTCGTGCGCACCACCACCATCACTGTGGATCCGGTGCCAGAATGTGCATGAAGCTGCTTCACTGATTCAGGCACTTAACTGTCAGTAGTAGCCTTTGTCATACTGACATGGTGTCATATGTTTCAGCTCATGGTGGTGACAGAGAGAGAGATGGGGGTGGGGGGCTGTCAATGTCTGGTGACTTCTGAGGATAAACAAATATAGTTAGACTAAACAAGTTTTCCATGTTTTAAAGTAACGTGTATATATATATTAAAAAAAACTTACTCTCATGAATGTCAAGTAAAATTATTAGGGATGCACCGATCTGACTTTTTTAAGCCCAGATACCGATAGCGATACCTGGGCTTTGGGTATCGTCCGATACCGAGTACCGATCCAATACCGGTGTTTAAATACTAAGCTGTCCACTGTGACTGGGATTGTTCATTTATGTGTAAGGCGACATCAGACTTGACTTAATCATTGCTTTCTCAACTTTGTATGTGGTGGATGTGCAAATTTGTGAAATTATTGGGGTTTTTTTGGGGCGTAAAAGTTGCCCAAATGGGTAGACGGGAAGGTCACGCTGCCCTCGTGCGCACAACCACCACCATCACACTGTGTAACCGGTGCCAGAATGTTCATGAAGCTGCTGGTTTCTACAGCTGCTTCACTGATTCAGGCACTTAACTGTCAGTAGTAGCCTTTGTCATGCTGACATGGTGTTATATGTTTCAGCTCATGGTGGTGACAGAGAGAGATGGGGGGGCTGTCAATGTCTGGTGACTTCCCAGGATAAAACAAATATAGTTAGACTTAACAAGTTTACCATGTTTTAAAGTAACAAAATGTACATCTGAAAAGAAACTTGGGGATCCTCTCATGAGTGTTCAAATAAAATTATTAGGGATGCACCGATCTGACTTTTTTAAGCCCCGATACCGATAGCAATACCTGGGCTTTTGGGTATCGTCCGACACCGAGTACCGATCCGATACCGGTGTTTAAATACTAAGCTGTCCGCTGTGACTGGGATTGTTCATTTATGTGTAAGACAACATCAGACTTGACTTAATCATTGCTTTCTCAACTTTGTATGTGGTGGATGTGCGAATTTGTGAAATTATGACTCTTTTTTTGGGGGGGTGTAAAAGTTGCCCAAATTGGGTGGCAGGAAGGTAACGCTGCCCTCGTGCGCACAACCACCACCTGTGGAACCGGTGCCAGAATGTGCTGGTTTCTACAGCAGCTTCACTGATTCAGGCACTTAACTGTCAGTAGTAGCCTTTGTCATGCTGACATGGTGTCATTTGTTTCAGCTCATGGTGGTGACACAGAGAGATGGGGGGGTTGCCAATGTCTGGTGACTTCCCAGGATAAAACAAATATAGTTAGACTTGACAAGTTTGCCATGTTTTAAAGTAACAAAATGTACATCTGAAAAGAAACTTGGGGATCCTCTCATGAGTGTTCAAGTAAAATTATTAAGGATGCATCGATCTGACTTTTTTAAGCTCCAATACCGATAGCGATACCTGGGCTATGGTTATCGTCCGATACCGAGTACCGATCCGATACAAGTCTTTAAATACTAAGCTGTATGTATGCCTCACTGTGTGGAAGTGACTGGGATTGTTCATTTATGTGTAAGGCGACATTAGACTTGACTTAATCATTGCTTTCTCAACTTTGTATAACAAAATGTGACTAATAAAATACATAGATATACATTTTCTCCGGCAACTTGGTCAAAAATCTTCAAAATGAACAGGAATTACAACTCAACTGTAAACCTTTTTAACCTTTTTAAGCAACAAATTGGTCAAAACTTAAACAGGAATTTAAATTACAGCACATCATTTATACAGTATAGTATATAATACACATAAAATTGAATTAATAGATCTGTCCCGTTGTCACCGATATCCAATCCAGCTATTTGAGTCTGTATTGGCCCGATATCCGATCCAGTATCGGTATCGTTGCATCCCTAAAAAAGATCTGCTCACAGCACGGACAAACAATGTGATGAGTCAAGCAGGACATCTGTTAGAGAAAATAAGTGAGAGGCAGTTATTAATTGCCTTTTCACCAACTATTACAGTTAGCCCTGCTGACTGTAATATTAGTTTTAATTATTGCTTATCCAGTAGACACATTTAATTTGGAAAATGATAACACAGTGCTGCCAAAAAGAGGATCCATGGACTAAATTTGACACACAAGTCCATATTAATACATCCCCACCCCCTTATGTTCATGCATTTTGGCTATTGACAGTTTTATTAACCTTATTTCTTTTTCTTTTTACAATATATTACAGCTGCATATTTTCAGCTTTATTAATTATGCTTCTTTCAGTTGGGTAAAGCTTCAGGCATTCTTACTTGCAGCAAAACCTGATTGTTTTATGTCATATTGTTCAGTAATTACGAGCAGCTGAGTGAGAAAAAACGTTCATGTTAGCCTCCGATTTGTAATTCAGAGTTGTGTGAATGTAGCATTATATCAGTGGAAGCGGTAGTTAGCAATATCGTACCTTTGTTTTTAAATTTGACTAGATGGAAAATGCTGTTAATTCCACACAGGCTGTTGGTTTGATGTGTAACCTGCCTCATGTGGCAGAGGTACCCTGTGCTCACTGGAGGGTGATTCATTTTCTGTGGAGCTGGTTGACTGATCATTGTTCACCGCTCACAAAAAAATTACTTCTTTTTGTTAATAACAATGTGTTGGCAGGCACAGCCCATGAACAATCAGCTGGTTTGTTTCCCTACTAACATGACAACAGCTCCACGGGTGACAGTTCTGTTTAGAGTGACTAAAAGTGATAAGCTGACCAGAGTTTGCTGGTGCCGTACAGCTTTTATTTAAAAACAACATTTGAAATATGGAGAATAGTGTCTTTTATTGTTGGGGTTAATGGCAAGTAATAATTTTGAGGAGTTTATGCTTGCTGGGAGTGCCAGCACTTATAAACTAGCTACTAATGTTATGTAGAAGTGGTTTGTTTGATGGAGCTGTAAAAGGTTGTTTGAAGAGTGCAAGTTAGAAGATCCATATTTTGGAAAGAAGATGTTGGGAAGTCAAATAGGGGGAGCCTGGGCTGAAATGCTTTGGGATGAGCAAGCAGTGACCTCCGGGAATTCAATATTCAGCCTGGGAGCGCTCCTAAAATGCACTGTCACTCTGAACTATTGCATGCCTCGACCTATCGGTAAACTCTGCCATTGTTCCCCTTCTTAGGGGAAAAAAATGGTTAACTAGCAAGTTGTGTTGAACAAATATCATGAAAAGTAATGTGTGAAAGTATTTTTGCAAAATCGGGGATAAAGCTGAGGCTTTCTGCCGGCTTCATGCATTGAGGCAGCTGAAGCACCGTGAATAAACAGAGCAATGTCAATTCTACAATGGAGTTAAGAAACAACAGTTGCTGCTCAGTGATGCTCAATGCTCACTCTTTATCTGCAAAGTGCATTCAACACTTGAACATAGATGCAAACATTAGAGGAACAAACTTATCTATAGAAAGCATAACTTCCTGTTTAAAAAATATATGGAAGTCAAGGTTTTCCCATTCTCTTCAATACTTTTTTGTTTATTTGTTTACAACCAACATCTATTAGAGGAACTAAATCGTAAGGTGAATCTCCAACTAAAATTTGAGCATCGAATACTCGCCTCTTGGCCTGAAATGTGGCAATCAAAAATGTGTATTTTCATTACAAACAGTCATGGATTTACAACTAAAGGCACTGCTTCAGTGTTTCTTTATCGCAGAAACTCAAATGTGCCACGCTGAAATTGAATACAAATACCCATGGTGCCCAGAGGATTAATCCTATAATGACTTTGGTGATCCCCTGCCTTTTAGTGGCAACAGCAGGTCAAAGTTTTCATTTATCCGGTAAAATATCTCAACATCTACTTGATGAATTGGGACAACTTTTTTGCACTGACATTCATGGTTCCCAGGGGATGGATACTAATGATTTTGATGATAGTAGTATTGCCACCTTAGCGACTTTCTCTTTAGATTTGTGACTTGATTTGACAGTGACAAATCTAGCGACTGCATACATTAACTTGTGCCTATTCAGTTGGCGGCCAGTGGGCCACATCTAGCCCAGAAACAACCTCCGAGTGGCCCAGCATACATAAATCTGATATACTATATGATAAAATATGTAAACTGCATATATAATAGTGATACCCGGGTCAACTGTAAGTTATTAATAACATTGCGTGCAATAGTTCATCTTCCACCCTCCCTTCCCCTCTCTCTATCACTTTCTCTCTCTCAAACACACACACACACACACACACACACACACACAGCGAGCGCCACATCCTTGACAATTGTGTTACTATAATGCATAAAGTTGTGTCTCCATCAGGCTGCAGAATAAGTGAATATTTACTGTGGCAACTAGGACAACTGACGTTAACACATATTAGCTGTTATCTAATATGTGTTAGCTTAATCATCCGAACAACAATAACTCATAAGATTAAAATTTGGCATAATTAAACAAAACCAACAACAACCACCAACAGCCATAGTCCTTACAACATTAACTAGTGTGTGCAGTTAGATTGTCAAAATGAGAAAAATAACAGCTTCAATCCCTGAAGAGCTACAGAACATTAGCATCTTAGCATTGGTGACGTTTGTGTCCAGTTACCTACAGTTATACAGCAACCGCTTCTGGGTTACAAAGCTTGTAGTAATCAAGTAGTCCCCTTACAGTGTTTATTTTGTGTCTTTCCATACACAACAACATATGTCTGCTTTCTGGCTGGATACCTGTTGCTTGCACATTGATATCATGATGGAAAAAGGAAAGTAATTTTCTTTTAATGAAAAACTAATGCACACGGGGAAAGCACCTGTGGTTGAAGCCGCCCTCGTCAAGTGGGTTGATAATGCCTGGTCATGTAATGCCCCCAAAGTGAAACTCTGCCGAGCAGCTCCTCGGCACTGCAGCGCCAGCAGCATATGCAGATCTCTGCCCGTCTCCCTCCATGCCATTACCGGGTGAGCGAGTGAGGAGCCTCGACGGTTTCCACTGTAGTTCCCTCACACAATGTATAATGAAGATGCGCATTGGAGTGGATTTAGAAGTGGGTGATAAAAGTGAGTTGGTGATTGTTGGAACGACGAACCAAGATGGTTTTGGTTAGTTTTATTTTCTTTGTGTCCAGTTTGACTGAACTGTGTTTGACGATGCTCCTCACTAAAACAGCTGATCTTTGCTCAAACTATGGCAGCGGGACAGGGGGTGTGCACGCCGCGCCACACACATACCCCTAATATAGGCCGATAGCTACATGTTGCAAACAAAAGATTCATCACTTGATATGATTGTCTATCTGAGCGACCATAAAATATGCAGGTTGTGCAACAAACTGGCAACCATTTGTTGTGAAGGGAATGCAATGGAACGGGGGAGGGAGAATACAACATCTAGTGGACCCGAACGTTATCAATGTTATCAATTGTACCTTTAACGCATATTTTTGTGAATTGGGCAGTGCAGATTGGCTCTTATAATGAGTCAATTGTGTGCAGGTATTAAAAAACCCTGACTCGCGCATCACTAAGATCTATTGTATGGAAGTAGCTAACGAGTGAGCCATCTCACTTCCTTCTCATGTTTGTTGAGAGTTGCACATGTGCAGTACCAATCTTGCAGGATGTATGTATCGGGTAGCGACACTGCCAATCATATCTTTCACAAATCAATGTTTTCTCATGTGACACCGTTCCAACCATGTAGCTTTTCAAAACATCTGGCTATCGACAGTCATAAATAGGGAAGTGCTCTCCTAAAAATATGTCTCTGTCAACTGTGGAACTTAAAGTTTTGTGTGTGTGAGAGAAGAGCGAGGGGAGAGGGAGGGAAGGAGATACGGATATGGAGAGAGTGAGAGAGTGTTAGTGGTTACTGTTATTGTCACTTGTTATGGTTCTGTGCATTGATAGCTCCTTTTTTATTCTGTTTCTGCACTTTGTGATGTGCCTGGGTCAGATATCTGACCACAAATATATATTTTTTATTTAAAAAGTGAAACAATAGACGATTTAACTACATTCATTTGCATTTGTTTCAAATGTTTCATTACCAAAAGCTAAAAAAAAGGTATAAATAGTAATTTGCTCTAGACAAACAAAATGGACATAGAAGGAAGTAACTTGGTGTTAAGACGTAATACATGTAACAACAACACACACCTAAGTTGGAAATCCCTTTTAATTCTTTCATGTAATTTTGCCAGTGCCAACATTCTGTTTCTTTTAATTAATTTTCTTTGCAATAATAATAACGATACCAAGACCATTGGTGCATTTGAAACATTTGGAGGACACCCATGTGCTGATGCTGTTCATAGACTTCAGTTCAGCTTTCAATACAATCATCCCCCAGCTCTTGGTCAGAAAACTGGATCCATTGGGCCTGAGCATCCCCCTCTGGAACTGGCTTCTGGACGTCTGGACTCTGCACTGGTTCTCCTCAGGGCTGTGTTCAGCACGGACCATATCAGAAAGTACGGGGGTGCACATCAAGGACTACCTTACCTGGACACTAAACTCCTCATCTCTAGCCAAGAGAGCCCAGCAGCGCTTGTAGTTCCTGCGACGGATGAAGAGCACATTTCCCCCCCTCCCATCCTCACCACATTCTACAGTACCCTGTAGATAGTGGCAGGCACCCTGGACAGTGTAATGACTAGTTGTTATCTGATATGGAAACTGCAATGCTTCAGACCGGAATACCTTGCAAAGAGTGGTGAGGACAGCTGAGAAGATCATCAGGACTTCACTCCCATCCATTCAGGACATAACACGTACACGTTGTCACACGTTAGTCTTTCCAACAATCACCAACTCTGGTTTGTTCAAAATAAACCCTTATTTCACAGAGTTAGATGTGAATATATTCTGGCTCTACACGCTGTTTCCCCCCGCTGTCTCTCTCTCTGCGGATGAGCGGCTCTTGTTCTTCGAAGGCAGACCATTAAATTAGCTAAAAAAAATGACAAACATCGCCCCAAAAAATCACACCCAAAAAACAAGATACACTCGTGAGCCAGATGTGACGTAATTTGATTCTGTTGTGCACTTGGCCTGTGAATGTGTATGAATGTATGTATCTTGATCTTAGTGTTTATTTAAGGAAAGTCTACATTCTGTGCGTATGCTAGAGATGTTCCGATACCATTTTTTTCCTTCCCGATACCGATTACGCTCCCTGAACTTGCAGTTTTGGCCGATTCCGAGTACCAATACGATACCAGCGTGATAAAATTCAGTTACAAAGAACATAGATAAATGAAGCTAGGAATAAATAGCAATTCCGTGTTCTCTTAGCTGTCTCCTCAGTGGACAGCTTGTGTGCTAATTTGATCCGCAGGGTGCAATATTCACACACCCTACTTGGGTACTGCCACTCCTCGAAGTCTTACATACTGTATATATCACCGTTTTACTTGTTGGATTTTCCGCTGTGAAATATTGCCAAATGGCAACCGTTAACGTTACACTCTCCGCTAGCACCATCGTCACATGACAAATTACCTTCAATCAGTTTTTCTTCGCTGCCCTAAAACAATAGCTTCCAGTGGCAGCCATGATGCATCCAGGGCAAAAGCACAGTGAAGGCTACTGTTTTGGAGCGGCGAAGAATAATTGATTTCCAGTTAAACATGTTGTTTTTCTGGGTTAATAAATTATGGTATCGGATCGGTGCATAAACTGCCGTACTTGCCAATACCCGATACCGAATTTTGGACAGTATCGGACACATATCCGGTACTGGTATCGGTATTGGAGCAACTCTAGTGTAGGCTTTATAATGGTTTCCTTTCCTAATGCACAGATGACACAAGGATATTTAATATTCATTCTAAACTTTGATACTGGATGTATTTGAACCCTAAAAGTAGCTTTTGCTTTATCACTGTCGCACTACTTCAGTTATTAGTGGGTAAAATGTTTGCCAGTGACTCATCAGTATGCTATCATCTCATTGGTCCATCAGAATAGGCATAGCTACAGAGCCTACGCACATAGCCGCTGTAGCTGACGTAGCTGACGCGCACCTGCTCAAAAACGTAACTACACATCATCAACTGTGAATGGTTGGCTCAGGCTGCTTGTGTTTTCTCCTGCAAGTTTCTGATGCTGGTAGAGATTGATCAGAGTAAGTACAGAATTAAGGATGTTGAAGAAAATAGTCTTCTCCTATTCAGTAACACACAGATAGCAAAGACATGCCCACTGCAAACCTCCAGCTCACATCGATCCAACACTGCATGAATTGAAACCTACGCTATGGGTGTCTACAGAGAGACCTGTAACCCTTTGAGTCTACTATAAATCCAGCTTTAGGGGGACATTTTCAATATTTTCTACTTTGCTAGATTCCATCAGAAGCCTGCTTGTTCATTTGAAGGTACACAAGCGTGAAAATTCATAAGATCAAGCATTGAGTCCCTTGGCAGGCAGCAGATTTGTGAATATTCATTTCAGTGAAAATTAGAGGGGACCTGACATCACCAAGAGTTTGTTAAACCAGACGTGGAGGATGGTTGTACAGTTTTAAAAGAGGGTTTAACACAGCTGTGGTGATAACTGCTCATCATTTCTTCAGAAGTGTTGAGCACTTAATAGGGGTAAACAGCCTCTGATGGGTGAGCTACAGGGGTGTCACAGAAATGAACAGGAGATCTGAATGCTTATACGGTCCTGGACAATGTCACACTTAACCATATAACAGCATAGCAGAGACACATGCAAAGAAAAGGCAAAGGAAAGTGGAGGAGGCAGATAGGAGGGCCAAGTTGCAAACACAGACCAAAGAGGTTTAGTAACACTTGGCGCTTCAGTGTGAGCTGGAAGAATGGAGGTGGGCATATCCTCCCTCAGCTGCCAAATGCCTTTTTCAGCATCATCCAGCCCAAAGCACAGTGAGAGGACATACAATGGTCTGTCAGGGATGTCGAGACAGGTGTGTAATATACACCATGACATCACGTCTGGGTGTGGTTACAGGTGCAACAGAGCACACGTCTGACCACACCTTGGGTCTGCACCGGAGCACAATTTGTATCGCTCAGCTGTAGTGAAACTCACAAGACCAGGAAGTAACACCCACGGTATTCCTGGATATACACACGCAATTCCCTGGACATATCCAGCCAATGCCATGACAGTTGACATCAGTGTGGTTTCAAGTTTCAATACAGTTTAAAAACAATTACTAAATTAATTAATTACAAAAAGATGCTGTATTTGTCAAACAGATCAGATGCACCAGGTTGTTTCATTTTAGCAAGTGTCTCTGCAAGGTGAGCCTCTCTCCTCATTGCATACAGTATGCATTTAAGGGAGGATTGCACAAATAATAAGAGAAGACATGAATTAGGTTACTAAGATTATGTAATTTGCGACAATCAGTTTAGCGTGGAAACTTCTCCAACTCTGAAAATTAGTCGTAAAAATAGTGCAAATGTGATTTACAATGACAAACATCACCCAAAATACCCCCACCCCACCCCCCCACCCCCCTCAAAAAAACAGTCAACGCCGGCACATAGCCGATTCATCCAATTGACCAAACCGAATTTACAAGAGCCACAAGGAAGGTTGTAGTGGGGAAAATGATGTACATTAAATGTGGGACTATGTAACTAAAGAATTAAAAAAAGAAAAATTAAGCAATTAGGCTATTAATTAATTATCTAGAGCTGCAACGATTAGTCGACTACAGAAAATTGATCGCCAACTATTTTGGTACTTGACTAATCGTTAGTCATTTTTCACACAAAAAAAGGCAAAAAATGCTGTTTTCAGCCTCTTCAATACTTCACAAATACTGAACTTAACTACTTTGAGAAAATGGGTTAGAGAAAAAAAAGTTTTTTGACATTTTATAGACCAAACGATTAATCATAAAAATAATAGGCAGATTAATCGATAATGAAACCGTAACAGGGAGATCTGTTTCAACCTCACTCTGACCATTACTACGGTCCAAATAGATAGCGTTTGTTCCGCCTTTTCTCGAGACAATATACAATATACAACAATATAATATGTGTCTGATGAAGTTAGTTGTTTCAAATGTTTTTAAGGTTGTTCTTCCACGGCTTATTTTGGACTTGCAGATGTGACGAATTGTGAGCTTTATGGCTTCTTCAATCACGCTGAAAACCATGTTTGTGTACTGGTGCGTGCCACTTTCTTTGTGTGGGCCTGATTTACCCTTTCCTGCTGTTCATGGTCAGTGGGGTTGTGTTGTGGCCTTATCCTGCTTTGTCAGGGGCATCATGGCTTTGCAGTGCTGCCAGTTGCTGCCGGACTCTCATGATGGGCATTGAAAATGCCCTTCATGCTTGGGGATTGCTCATCAGAGGGAGGATGTGGATAATAATCCCTTGTGATCCGTCTAGGGAGGAGTGACTCCACCGTGCTACCAGGGTTCGAAGCAGCTCTGTGTCTGAGAAGGGTATGGAGAGACAACGCTCTCCAGACAGGCCTGGTCATAAGCACTCTCACAAGCACTGGCATGACCGTCGTCATGATTCCCCTCACAGATCAAGTCGTGAGGAGGTGCTTAAAACTGCTCAGACAGCCGACCCCTGCTCCACCAGCAGAGGATGGCAGCTCAGAAACACAACGTCAAATTCTCACTGCTCTTCAAAGTTTATCTCAGAGGACGGACAGACTTAATGCTCGTCATTCCTGCTCCTCCTCATCATCCCTACCACCCTCAATGCCATGCTGGAGAGGACGTCACGGATGATGCTGATGTACTGTCTCTTTTTGCTCCCCACTCTCTGTTTAACGTAAATCAGTCAGAAGGGAGAAGCGACTGGGGGGATCCCCATTCAGATACTGCAGCGATGGATGAGCAATCAGCAGTGGTGGGGGAGTTTATACTCTAGAGTACAAAGTGCAGAAAAAAATTGTCGGTCTGCAGCCCCCCTTGTCTGACCCAGTCCCAGTGGGAGGTGTCTGGGAGGGCATATCTCAGACTAATTCCCCACCTTCCAGTAGCAGATGATTATCCTTCAGTGCTGAGGACAGCATGGAAAAAAAACACCCCAAAAGCCTCAATTCAATGCAGGCTAATGCCAGTTACCCAGTGGAAACTGGACAAGGAGACATGCCACCAGTAGAACAGACAATAGCATCATGGACAGCGGTAGACAGCAATTTCAAGCTTGTTTAATGTTGCTGCATGTGCGGCTCGTATGGGCCACACCTTAGTATATCCTCCTGGTAGCCTAGCGAAAAACAATGAGCGTAGACTAGAGCAACCGTTATTCACCAAACAGAAATAGACACATCCTTCTTTTTGCGCTAGCTTTCAGTTTTAAAGTGGCAACGTATAAATATTATATACAGTGTTAATTTATAGAAACTTTACTTTAATCTCCACATGCAAATGCATCTGTCTGTCTCCAAAATATTTCCTTTAATGACAGAGATGATGGTGCTCTTGGGCCTTTGATCATAATAAAAATGGGCACTGGACATTTTAGTATGAACATAAGAGAGAAGAAAATAATTATTGTCTGAAAAAGTAATCATTGGTCAGTCACAACACGTAGTTAAAACACCATACTTAAACATGCATTCAGAATTTTTTTGAGGTCAGCTCAACAAGCTGTAAATACAACATTAACATATTATCACCTTATGAAGTTCCTATGGTGAACATGTTAGCCAACTGTTGCCCATTTACACATCTAGCAATGAAGCAACATTAGCATTCATTTGGTGTTTTTTGGCCACTTGATGAGTATAAGTTCAATACTCACTCCTTTTAGCTCCTTTGTGGTATTCCTTGACTCCTGAGGGGAAATAGCTGGCTCTTACGCTGCAAGATGCCCCACTGTGATCACCTGCTATTCACTAACTTTGTCTATCTGTCATTTGGTGCTGGACAGATAGTGTACAGTCAGTTTATCGCCTGCTGCAGCCAAAAACAACACTACGAGAGTGGTGACACTAAACCAAAACAGTGAAGTTGTGGGCAGTAAAACAAAACAAAACTAGCTGATTTGTGCTGACGCAAGTCGTTTCACACGAAAATAGTGTTTTATAAATTAGGCAGGTTAATGTAGACGGAGCCTTTCTGTTTGGTCCTCGTGTCAACATTGCTGTTGATGGTTTGTCCGGATTTATACACACCTTTTGATGAAAACCGTACCGCGTGGTTGGTGTTGGTGGATACTAATGCCCCACATTTACTCACTCTCTGCCAGCTCATACTTAAACCTCTCGGGTCTGTGTACACAAGTTTACCCCACGCTTTCTCCTTCCTTCTCTTCTTTTCTCTGCATGCGTCTCCCTCTCTGCAATGCTGTTAAGTGTGACATTGTTTGGGACTGTAAGCAACCTAATCGCCTGTTCATTTCTGTGACACCCCTGCGGCTCAACCATCAAAGGCTGTTTACTCCTGTTAATGTGCGCAGCCCATCTGAGAACATGATGAGTAGTTATTACCACCGCTGCACTAAAGGCTCTGATGAAACCTTCCAACCACTGTCCATCAGTTGTATGGCCCAAAACCATGTCTAATTGACTTATGAGTATTGTTTCACATATACTTACTACAACTTTTTCTTGTCCTTACCTGCATGCTTACAGTCTTAAATATGGTTAAGTTTGAAAAATGATCTAATTGTGATTATTTTGACTGATATTGTGATATTAGAGGGAATGATCATTTTTACACCATTATTCTCATTTTCATTGAAAAACATACTAACATGATTGATCTGTACCAATCAAAGATGTTTTCTTAAGTCTGTAGAATATGATGTGAAGGACAGGACATCTCTGCAGCACGACTATATTTAATTTAAAATAGTATTTGACACACATTTCACCTTAAATGATGCCTGAGGATGTTAATGCATGTGATTTTTATAGTTTTATAGTGCAAGTCATATGTTTGTCAGCATAAATGTACCGCAATGTCAGGCAGTGATAAGGAGCCTTGTGTTTAGATATCTGTCAGAGATGTGTCGACAGTGGTGCAGGTTGTGACTTGTACATTTTGAAAGTGGGTGATGCTGACAGTCTGCTGTGATGTTTCATTGTGGCGTGTAGGCCTATGTATGACTGTTTGTTTGATGTGTCCTGTGTGTTATGCATTGTTTGTGATATGATGATGTGCATGTGCCTGTGATGTTTTTGTCGTATTTACGATCGACCACCAATGGTCTGACATAAAAGGGGCGGCTGTAGCTCAGTGGTGGTCGTCCTTTAACCACAAGGTTGGCGGTTCGATCTCAGGCTCTTGCTGTCTGCATGTTGAAGTGTCTTTGACTGAGACAATGAACTCCAAGTTGCCACCCGGACGCTTTACAGCAGCTTGCTGCTCCTACAATGCTTAGGATGGATTAAATGCAGAGGTCAAATACCTTAAATACCTTAAAGTCCATTGATTGAGACCTTCACCTTTATGTGGCTGCTCTCATTGCACATGTTGTGGCCAGTGTTTTAATATTAATTGCATTCATTAACAGATGTTTTGAGTTTTCTTTTAAAAGAATCAAATTATCAAAAATTAAAACGTCCAAGTAGGGCTGCACAGTGAATTGAATATTAATTTCGATCCCGATTTTGGCTTCCATCAATTAAATGAACATGATCGTCTGCGATATTGCCGTTTAAAATGCTGCGCTCATAGAGAACTCTGCTGCATATCAAATTAAGCACTACCTAAACTAACAGCCAGCCGCCAGCCGGTGATCGAGATGTTTTGGTTTCACTTTTCGGGATAGATATTGTCTGTACAACCAATGTGTTTATGATTAGATTGAGAACATCAAATTGTTTATCTAGCCTCTTAATGTTGGTAATTATGCTCTAAACGTGCACCAGCACCAAATGTAGCCAGCAAAAGGCTAGGGTGAGTATTCCTATATTTTTTTCAGATTGCAATATATATATATATATATATATATATATATATAGCAGAAAGAATAACGTTTACAACATTGTGCAGCCCTAATTTGTACATTAGCAGGAATGTAGCACAGCATGGAAGTGAAAGTAATGCTCTGTTTATTTTAATGTGCAATAAGAATATGTTGTCGCTAAAATCCGTGAATAATCGTGATAAATAATCGGGATCTCAACATTGATCAAAGTAATCGTGATTATCATTTGGGCCATAATCATGCAGCCCTACGTCCAGGTTAAATGTGCAGATCGAAACATCACCCAAATCTTGGAAATTGAAAACCAGCAGAAGTTTCATTAATGGAGTTAAGACGCCCGGTCACGATAATTCCCACTCAATAGAAACCAAACATTTGGAGTTGACTTTCAGCCCACCTGCTGAATGAACATTATTCACTGGCATTGAAGTTTGGTCTGCCAAAATCCTGCCTCTATTAAAGACGAGTGTGTGTGCACTTTATCAAACTATGCAATATGAACAACTTACTGCCAAGAAATTTCACCTCGAGTCTTATCAGCACCTTCTGAATTGCAAATCAATCAGGTTGAACGCAATCAAATTGAATTGCAAAGTAATGTTTCACACTCTGATTATTGGAGTGAGTCACACAGTTTGTAGGCGACACTATCATAGTTAGTCTTTTAGCAAATGATGGAATATGTCATTGCCCTATTGTTAATGCAACAACAATTTTTTTTTAAATTAAATCATATATATTTGGTGTCATTGAGCCCATAATGTATCTAATTAAAGTAATTTCACTAACTATGCTGACAGAGGAAGACACCCGTATCACTATTTTCTTCCCACTGAACTAGAGATTTTAGGTTCATTTTCTGTCTGTTCTTATTTCATGCTTTACATTTAACTAAAAATGTGTGTAGTTTCTGCCTAGTGTCACTTTTTACACTGGGTTTTTTATGAGTTACTGCACATAATTAAGTACCAGTGTGTCAAATAGTAGCATTTGCTGATGTGTTGTGGTCTCTAAAATAAACAGACTTTTCTAGTTTAGGTTTGACCTCAAAGCTGTTGCTTTAAGTTTCTCCGTGATAGCAGCCTGCAGCTCATCTCAGTGCCGCTCTGGTCTCTTATCTTTCTTCTGCAGGGAATTAGCTCTTATCTTAGACTTGACATATGTCACAAAATGTACCTTTTTTAAGATTTGACACTCCCTGGCAATGTCTCAAAAATATAATTCAACTTTAACACATACATCATTATAAATTGAATGATTCGTCCTAAGTAGAAATTTTAGCCTGATGATGCCATTACAGCAGGAAACAAGAGGATTCATCCTCAGGGCATCATGAATATTCACAGCAGATTTCACTGTTGTTGCTGCCGGACCCACAATGCAGCTGTGTATGGTGCTTGGCAATGAAGTACACCCACAAGGGGGCCACAGACTCCCACAGGGCCCTGCTTTTCAGCAACATCAAATCATTTTATGAACTCTTATTATTATTATTATTATTATGTTTGAGACTATATTAATTAGATTTTCCTTTTTAAAAATGATTTAATGTGTAACATCTCTGTCTAATGCACTGTGAACATTTGTGCTGATCAGTTTATCCAGTTTATTAAATAAATAAACCTGTGTATTAAAAATGTTTTAAGTAATTAAACTAATGTCTAACTTGCTGCCTTTCTGTATGCTGCCTTCAGGTGGAGCGGATCGTGGACAAGAGGCGGAACAAGAAGGGTAAATGGGAGTACCTGATAAGGTGGAAAGGCTACGGAAGTAAGGAGGACACATGGGAGCCAGAGCACCACCTACTGCACTGCGAGGAATTCATTGACCAGTTCAACAGCTTGAGACTGCACTCACACAAACGGCCCAAGGTCCCAAAAAATCGTCAAGAGCCCCTCATCACCAGCCAGCCATCTGCTACTGACAACTCCAGAGCTCGGTCTGAGGCTCGGAAGAAGAAAAGGACTATAGGCCCAGCTGTTGGGGTTCGAGTAGGAGCTGTTCTAGGGATGGAGGGTGGAGGGTCAGGACCCACTCAGAAGCAGAGGAAGGTGGGTGTTGGACCTGGGAAACATGCTTTAGGGGACAGAGTCAGCAAAGCCATGACGTACAAGGCTCCTCCACCGGGAGGGCCTCACTTCGCTCCTCCGGCGAGGGTTCCTCATAACGGACTCCAGAATGGAGAGACGGATCCTCTCATGTACAGGACAGCAGCAAGGCCCCATCGACAGCCCTCGGACAGAGTGGATAGAGAACCGGGAGGCATGGATACCACTGGACAGCAGTTTACCACTGAGCTAGGTAAGATGTTAAAAGTATATAATGCAGGAATTTCATAAAAAACAATGTATAGACATACAAAATGAATCCCTCTCAGTCATCACTTATGCCCCACTAGAAGTGCGTGGTGGTGTCTGTATCTACAGAGACCCAGCCCTCTGCCTGTATTTTCTCTTTTCTTCCTATTTTGTGTGTTTGGGATGTTTCTGTGCTTCAGCAAACAGCCTCTGGCCTCCACGTTGGGGTGTAACCCCCAGCCAATAACAGCGAGCAGAGTGTGCAGCCTGCTCAGGTTGTCAAATAGCGATGCTTTGTCACACCCCTCGCCATTTGATACCGAGGCAAGTATTATACAACGATGGGTACAAGGCCCCCTTCAGCTCTGTATGATACAAAGCAGCAGTATTTGACGGATGAGAACAGGTTGTGTGTTTTTATGTGCGTGCGCTCCAGTGTTCCCACTGCTCCACTGTCTCTCCTCCCTATTGGTGTGTTTGTTGTTTGACCGAGAGCAGCGCTGAACCACAAACATAGCGGACAGGATGAAGCCTGCCCTTCAGCTGCATTCATTCACCATCCAGCAACTCGGCTCCTTCCCGCAGGGTTGTTGGGAGTTAGCTGTGTGTTTAATTGTGCTTAAGAATGTAACCGCTTTGAAACAATCAGAAAATAACATTTTATTTCTCTGATTTGCTGCTTTGTTCTCACTAATGCCGCTCCCTCTCTTCATTCACTCTATAGCTCCCACGACCATCGCTGCTCTCTCTCTTTCTCTTGCGCTCGCTCGTTGAGCCAAGGAGCTGTGGCCAACTTTGAACGCTGTGTGTTTACAAACAGTAACCGACAAATGTTCATATTATAGCTTTAAGAAATTGAATTAACTGAAAAATAGAGCTCAGCTGATTTTTTAGTCAGATATTGACATTGTCATGTGATAGTTAAAAAAATATATAACATATAGAAAGCCAAAGTGAACCCCAAACTCCTGGGCTTTATTCCAAAAGTAAAACCTCATTCAAAACTCCATTAATATTTGTAATTATGCAAATAACTACTAATCCAACCTTTGAGCAAAACCTTACTCAACAGTATGGCAAGTAGTTTACTCCACTACTACACCCCGTGTTTAGATGAGGATCATAATTCAAACAACAATGTAATATTGTATTCAATATTTGTGTTTTAGCTGCCTTTAAGGGACACCATCTCCCATAAGATACCATCACAGTACAAGAGACATGAACTGTACTGGATAATGGTAAATGCTAAAAAGAAATGTAACAGTAGCACAAGTAGAGAAGAGTCGTAAAGTCAGCAAACTGACTCAGTAGTGTCAGTTACACAACAATATCTAGGTTTGCTAACATGAGCTGACATTAGCACCATAAGCTACTGATCATACCAGACCATGTAAAGCTGTAGCGGCAAAACCTGTGGTGTACTGAGTTGAACAAAGGTGTGTGTGTTTTTCTTTTCTTTCTCAAGAATACAGCTTTTCATTTTTAAGAATGACAATGTGTTTTTCTTCTTTTAAAAGTGACTTAGTCTGCCTTCAACAAAAGAGGCAAGTCGAGCATGACA
This sequence comes from Sebastiscus tertius, assembly GCA_916701665.1. NCBI lineage: Eukaryota > Metazoa > Chordata > Actinopteri > Perciformes > Sebastidae > Sebastiscus > Sebastiscus tertius. The sequence goes on from CAKAOH010028849.1 coordinate 29,554, forward strand.
GCATGACAGAGGGGACTGAATGAGGTAGTTTTTAGACATCAGAGATTGCAGCTTAAAAGTTGACAAAACGACATTAGAAGAGAGTGTTGGTGGATATTACAAAAACAATGACAAAAGTACCATGCTGGTAAAAATCTGTAGCTGTTTGCCTGCTGAAATAACAAAGATTTTGATTCCTAATAGCAACTACTCTAGTGGATGCCAGTTTGTCTTTGAATATGGAAAAAACAATGAAAGAAATGCTCAAGAGAGATTGCATTGAGTTACAGACGCTTGTGGAACAAAGGCCCGGATGTGATGGCAGGATTTCTGCTCTATATGCTGTATATTGGCCGATATTTTGACATTAATAAGTAACATTAAGAAACATGTTTTCATCTTAAATGTGGTCTTGAATTTACTTATTAAAGAACTGTGAATTATGAAGATATGAGAAGTAAACAGAAGTGAATTTGGCAGTGCCGTCTCAGTCTGGTTTCATACCTCTGAAGTGCTGCCACCATCTGACATCATTTCAGAGATTCATATAGTTAAGTGAAACAAAATGGCAATTCAGTCTGAGATCAATCTATGTAATGGTGACACTGGTTTCTAGATTACCTCAAATATGTCTTTGGCCTGTCTGTACTGCAATGTCTTGTTTCTTATTGGCTGTCATACATGTATAGGCATACTGATATATGTGTGATAAGCTAAAAATAGCTAATGACTAATATCAGCCATGCATATGTATCGGCTCGTTCCTAGAAGCTTGAAACTGTAGTGGAGGATGGACTTTTCTACATGGATGTGAATAATACTGGTACTGAAATGTTCCTCATATACCAGGCAGCTACATACAGATACGTTTTAAAAGAAAATTATGTTTCCATGAGTATTTCTTGTTTCATGATAGATGAGTACAGTAAAGAGACTTGTGCTGACACACAGCTCTTTAAAGCTCCTACTGCGGTTCTTTACTACAGGAGCAGCTGATAACACCTTTAAATTTCACTCCTGGGTCACAGTCCATGGCCTGCACCACTGGAGTTAATCATTACACACCTTTTCAAAAAGTCATCTCAGCTTGTTTAACAGAAAATCCCGATCAGAATGGTTGGGTTTTTCTACCATATTTGAATAACAATACACACATCAGACCCATTTTTGTCTTTAGGGCTTTCAGGGGAGACATCAGACCAGCAGTAGATGTCACATAGAAGTGATGTACATCATCTGAAAGCTGGCAACCTGGAGATTAATTTGAGATGCAGCTCCACACTATGTGTCAAGTTGTTCTAGTCATAAATCAGAAATAAACATGAATTAATTATTTGAAAGAAATTGTAAAAGTGAATAATGGCTAAGAACAAGTATACGATTCCATCCTCATGCTCTATTATGTCTTGTAGATTGTTGCAGCAATTTTTGGGTTGGTGCCATTTGTTACACAGATTTGGTGCTAAATTTAACCATTTTCTTACCACTCAAGAATTGATGAAAGTTATAAAAAGAAATACCTCCAAAATAGCACACTAAGGCACCAAGACCTTGAGGAACACCATAGAAAAAGCCATGCTGTGATCAAAAACCTTTGACATTTGGAGATTTCTGCAAGAATTGCATTTTCAGTGATTGGATGGCGAGCACTTCTGTTCTGGAAACTGCTCAGAAACCCCCTTATTGTCAATCTACCTAGGAAAGCCATCCATACTCTGAATGCTCTATAGGTCTCTAGTTTGTGGTTGTAAAGTTTTATGAGGCTGTGATTATCCTAGAGGTCAAAGAGGTAATTTTATACAGTGAGGTCAAGTTTCAAATAATGGTCTCACTATATGAAATGGTTACTATGGGGACTAACATCATCACACATGAATATAATTGGGTCCACAAGAGTCTCAGCTTTCCCGTCATACCCAATTTATGTAATTCCAAGTATGCAGAAACCATTTTAGAATAGGCGAAAATAACACATTTGTACTGCATGCAAGAAGCTGCATGTTTTTGCCCCAAACTGCATGTGATTATCATAAAGTGGATATGTCTGTAAAGGGGAGACTTGTGGGTACCCATAGAACCCATTTTCATTCACATATCTTGACGTCAAAGATCAAGGGACCCTTTTGAATATCGCTATGGCAGTTTTTCCTCACCAAAATTTAGCGTGACTTTGGAGCGTTATTTAGCCTCCTTCCCGACATGCTAGCATGACACGGTTGATACCAATGAATTCCTTAGGTTTTCCTTCACTCTGGCTCTAAAGCTGAGTCTACTACAGCCTCTGAAAGAAGTTAAAGTCGGCCAAGAGCGCCGGTGCCCTCAAGGAGTGGAAGAGTTTAATATAGAGTTTGTCCATTCTCACTGTTCATACCTGTTAAAGGAAGGTTTTGTCCTCTTTTTTGGGGGGCTGGGTACCTTTTACTGTTCTTACACAGCATGCAGAATGTGTGCATATTGGTACGTACATTATGCACTTGTGGTGCTCTCTCAATGATTATTGGTTTTGCTATTTGTTATCGCCCAGCTCCCATCAGCCTCAGTCATGTTTTTCAATGTGTTCAACTGGTGGCTGGTGTACTTTTGGGGCTACATCACTAATTCTAGGTAGGCACACCAGAAACATGGAAACAGAACATTTCCATTAAAGTCCTATATGGAGTCTGTCAGTTGTGCACTCATTTCAAAGCACCACAACTTGATAGTGAGACCTCATCTTCTCTTAGTGAGAACATGAGGGCTACCAACCTAACCTAACGGCTATCGGTCTGGCAGCCATTATGGATCCTAATTACCTAATCCTCCAAAGACTCCCCCGCTCACCTCATTCAACACCCTCAGCTCCACCCGTTAATCTGCTACACTGGCACAGGGTGTCTCTGTGATTGTTGACTGCAGAAAAATGTGCACACAAGATCATTCATTCAATCTTTTTATGCAGAGGATTGTAAGAAAAGGAGTGCATGTGTATATTTGCTTTCATAGCAGCAACACGCTGGTGTCAGTGGCCTTCTAGATGCTGGTTTGACATTCCCTTCAAGTCTCTGTTTCACCACAGAAAAAAGAATTTCCATAGCCTAGGGGAGATATCAATTCACACTGCCATTATACCATTGCCTTTCAATAAACTGGGAGCAAAGACATTGATGTTGCAAATGTCATTAATTTAAACACAATGATTGAGATGTCGGCATCTCTGCGACAATCAGATAGTTAACGGTAGCACTCTGCAACAGTTTACGAAAGCACCTCTTAAAGTCCAGGTAACATAAAATCAGAGATTTGTTTCTGAAGGCATTATATATGTTGGAAAATAAGTGCTGAAATCATGTGGAAAGACTGTAAAGTGTAGCACTGAGTTGTGGAATTAGACCGTTAAACTGGATTTTTTTGGCCAGCCTGAAACGGTCTGAAATCGCTCTGGAGCGATCCTTTACATAACCCCTCCCTGAACACTTTATAAGCGCATAGCATCAGTGCTTCTCCCACTTAATCGACAGTTACAACACCTACTAACCACAGCCTACACTTTGCTAGCAGTGGTGTGCTGGCCATCTGGCATACCGGGACAAGTCACAGTGGGCCGTCAAAAAATCCATAAAGTTTTCTCTCTGTGTGCCTGTCATGTGGGGTGCGCATTAGACCGTGCTGCATGCATGCTCCCCCTTAGCCTACTCCTTTGCTACTGTTGCCGCTGTAAAACTGTGGATAGATTATTTTGAGCATCACAATCCCCACGAAATGACTTGTTTCACTATTAGAATTTGATCGATTTGGTCCGATGATGGCCGGCGGAAATCTCTGGAGCGCATGCTGCAAAAGTAGCGTGCAGCAGTGAAGTGTCGTATATACTGTTACTGTATGTAATCAACTCTCACGCGTGATTTGCCGTGGCTTTAGAGCCTTCAGCGGAAACGCCCCCCAGTGTTTCAGGGCAGAGAATAGACTCCTTATTTTTTCATGATTTTGAAATCTAATTTTATATATTTGCCAATTTTTTTGAATCATCCAAATTGTTCTGTGGTGTGACAAACTCAGATCACATATTTTTGCTTTACCCAGACTTTAATTGTCCATAAATCTAAACCTTAGTGTTGTCACATGTTCTGTCAGTGAGACCAAAGCCTCTCTTGTCCTACAACCATTTTGAATCTCTGCTGCCAGTAGAAACCCCATGTATCCAGGCTGATCTCTGTTTATGGTCTTCCTCTGTGGAATTGAATTGAAACAGACTTTTCATCTGAAAATCACAGTTAAATTCATTTTGTGTTGCAGAGTTAAACTCCGGATAATTCTGTTTGTTCGAGGAACCAACCCCAGGTTATTAGGTTTAACTTTAATTTGAATCGTTATACGATCTGAGTTTGAGAAAGCTTTGAGGGATCATATATCGTAAAACTTTTATTGAGAATTTAAATGTCCAATGCCATTTTCTCATATCTACAGCTACAGTTACTTAAATTTGTTTTTGTAATACCCTAGAAAAAGTTACAACCTGCTTTTTTTCTCATGTAGTTTGCTTTTGCTGTTTCTATCAGTGACCAACTCAAAGGTCAAGTTGTACTGATTTTTGAAGCACTGGCTGCGTCTACAGCTTCACTGCATTATTCATCTTGAAATCACTCTTGGTTTAAAACACTCACTGAGGCTGTCATTGAGGGCTTTTAGGTTGTTTCAAGTCTCCACTGAATTATTTTGATATATATCAGACCCACATTTGTGTTAAAAGTCCAGCTTTTGTATTAGTATTGAAGCTGAAATGTTTCAAAAAAGCTTCGCAAAAGCTGTGCTTGTGTTCCTGAGTGATGTACGGCTTATTTGTGGGTCATTGTTTCTTACTACCGCATCACTAGATATTAGATAAAATGACTCACACACTGCTTAACTCACAGTTCTTTCTTCTTTCATCCATTCAGCTGATGAAAGCGCACAACTCAGATTGTGTTACTCAGCTTTCACAGAAACCTTTTTATCAATGTAGGTGAATCACAACAGTTTGAGATTGCACTGCTCCCAGAAGTCAAGGTTTCTCTGTGTGAAAATAATAGAAAGTAATGATCTCTACTTTTCAAAATGGGAAAGTTTCGCGAAACAGCTTGAAAGAAAATTCAGCTCTGTGTGTGTGCTTTTCAAGCTTGAAATATTAATGCAATCAACAAAAGTTAAAAATCTATGAGTCCCACAGTGACAGCTCAGATAACATGCAGAGAAAATACTGACACAGAAATAGGTGATTGCTATCTTGGCACATTAGTGACATTCCTGCCAATTGTATGAATGTCCAGACAAAAGTAAATGCAATATGGAAAATAACTAAAAGATTCAAAATAGTCAGCATCCTTAAGAACACAACAGACTAAAAACACAATTCCTACAAGCAGTCTACACTTGGAGTCCATGCACATACATCTTACTCCATTCAAATAGTGTTTTGATAATAAAGAATTGAAGCTGTAAACGAAGTTCTGATTATGTTTTAATATATAAGTTGTGTATATGTTTCATGCTGCAATAACATCACAAATGCTGAAAATGTTATATACAGTATATAGAGAATATCTTCTAAAGTATTCATTGCAAATACAGTAAGCAGTACATACATACATATATACACGCACACACAGTAGATATACAGTACAGTATATATATATATATATATATATATATATATACACACACACAATGGAACCGATTCTGTGAGGAGAGGCAGCCGTTTTCCTCAGCTGACAGTCAATGAGACATTACACAGACAGACTGTCCACATCAGATATGCAAATCTATTGTAGACCAAGTCAAATCAACCTTCAGTTCTTTATCAGAAGCCGATCGCACTGAAAAACAAGTCACTCAATCACAGATAATAATTCCACTGGTTGAAGTCTGGCGACAACCTCTGGTTGCAAAAAGAGGTCAGATTATGTAGAAGTATATGAGAGAATGAGCCTACTTCTCACTTGATTTATTACCTCAGTTAACATTGTAAACAGTTTATGGTCTCAATCGCTAGTTTCAAGTCTTCTTCAATACAGCAGGATGTTTATTTAGTGAGTTATGGTACCATTTAGAGTCAAATAGACCATAAAGCAGGGTATGCTTTAGGGCGTGGCTACCTTCTGATTGACAGGTTGCTACCACGGCGTTGTCCGGTCTGGGAGTTGTCCGTGTTTTCGTCTTACAACTTTAACTTTTTCACAGTGTGTTTTCAGTTCATGAAAGTGAATTGTAACAGTTTGGTCACCTAAAAATGTCTTATTCAGCGTTGTTTGTACTTAGCTCCACCCTCTCGCGTCACTTCTAGTTGCAAAAAAACAAGATGGCGACAGCCAAAATGCCGATCTCAAGGATTCAGAACCGTAGTCCACAACCCAATGGGTGACGTCGCAGTGACTACGTTCATTTCTTATATACAGTCTGCGGTTGAAGTGAAAATGAGGGTCAGTGTTCAAATGTTTTTCCCAAAATGTTCCATGTAAACATCCTGAACATTTTTCAAAGCTACCTCCTGGTTCAACTTTAACGTGCATGCACAGTTTTTCATGTCAACAGATTATTATAATGGACATAATTATATCGTTAACCAAACCCTGGTTGAAAAATACAAAGTGTTAATTATCAATTCCATCAGTAAGGGTAACAACTATTCAAGTCAGAGAAGACGCATCAATCTGTTTTGTTATCCCTCCTCTCTGTCAGAATCCCCGCTAGCCAATGGCAAGATGCATCTACACAGCTCAGTAAAGAGGAAGTTGGCTGAGGAGAAAGGCTACGTGTTCGACAAGCGGCTCAGGTACAACGTGCGACAAAACGAGAGCAACTGTCGATTCCGAGACATCGTGGTGAGGAAGGAGGAGGGCTTCACGCATGTCTTGCTCTCCAGCCAAACAACAGACAACAACGCTCTGACACCAGAGGTGAGAACGGAGATGTACATTTGTCCCCTGTGTTTTTGTGTTTCTCTAGTACGTATCAATGTATCAAGACCTGCGTTTGAGTATGTAACTTTTTGATTGTTGGAGCTCTGTTTGGGAAAATATACAGGAGGAAAGTTTCCTCATTGACTGCTGTTGAGATGCCCTGGAGCTATGCACTTACTCCACAACTGCTCCAGGGGAGCTTTTCCAGAGACAACTTCAGAAAATTGTGGTTTCATTTGACAGCTGCCAGATGTGAATATGTTTAGCTGCATGAATCTTACTCAGAGCATTGTTGAAAAAGAGTGTGTATACCCAGCAAAAAAGGTTAGGACACAGCTCTTGGGTTCTGTCCTTAGTACTGTCACAGTAAACCGCTATCTGCCAAACAAGATTTCTACAAGTCGAGTAATTTGGGGTACATATAATCCAGCATTGTGCCATCTGTTGTTATTGCAGCAAAATGTCAGTTGAACTAGAGGAAAAATCATGCAGCAAGTTCATAGAGGAGAGCATTATGTAATTATTCAAGAGAACTGGAGACCCTAGAGATGGCCAGATTTCCAATGATTTCCACTTCTTGCTATGTAGAAGTAACACTGACATCTCTGCTAGAGATTGCAACGTTGACGCTAACTTTCCTGTTTTGTCCAATTAGTGTCAGATCATTTGGTTCAAAGAGGCTGTTTGCAAGAAGGCATAGTGATTGCTAATATCTGGAGAGGCATCAAAATTTTATATTGAACCCCTTATCATTCCGCCCCCCCTTTTTTAGAGGGGTAGGGATGGGCGACTGGGGATGTTCAGGGGTAGATAAAAAGTCAACAGTAGATGCCACATAGAAGTGATGTACATCATCTGAAAGCTGGGAACCTGAAGATTAATTTGAGATGCAGCTCAGCACTGTGTGTCAAGTTGTTCTGGTCGTAAATCAGAAATGAACATTCATTAGTTTTTTAACGAATTAAAATAAATTGTGAAAGTGTATCAGGGCTTAGAACATGATGATATGCGTTTGTGATGGTCATTCCCATGCTCTATTATGTCTCATAAGTTGTTGCAGCAATTTTTGGGTTGATACCATTTGTTACACAGATTTGATGCTAAATTTACCCATATTTTATCAATTGAGAATTGATAAAAATGATCAATAATCCCCCACAATACCACATTAAGACGCCAAGACCTTGAGGAACACCATAGAAAAAGCCATGCTGTGATTTGGTATCAGGAATTGCATTTTTCGGCGATTGGATGGTGAGCATTTCTGTTCTGGAAACTAGAAACCCCCTTATTGTCAGTCTAGTCTAGGGAAGCCATCCATCACCATGTGGTTGTAAAGTTTCATGAGGCTATGATTATCCAAGAGGTCACCACAGGTCATTTTATACAGTGAGGTCAAGTTAAAAATAAATGGTCTCACTACAATGAAATGTCTACTATGGGGACTAACATCATCACACATGAATACAATTGGGCTCATTGGATCCACAAGAGTCTCAGCTGTACAGTGATACCCAATTTATGTAATTCAAGACTGTTTAGGAACCCCAGTATGCAGAAATATTCAAATACACCATTTTAGAATAGGTGACAATTACACATTTATACTACATGCAAAAAACTGCATGGTCTTTGCCCAAGACTGCATGTGATTATCATAAAGTGGACATGTCTGTAAAGGGGAGACTCCTGGGTACCCATAGAACCCATTTTCATTCACATATCTTGAAGTCAGAGGTCAAGGGACCTTTTTGAAAATCGCCTTGACAGTTTATTGTTGCCTAAATTAAGTGTAACTTTGGAGGATTATTCAGCCTCCTTCGCGACAAAGGAATGGTATAATTCCTTGTTTTTTTTAGTTTCATATGATATCAGTAACTCTACTCTACCTTTAAAACTGAGCCAGCTACAACCTGTGAAAGACAGAAGAGTGCCCAGGCTGTTTGATTTTTAAGAGGTTATTATGCTAAAAAAAAAAAAAGAGGCCCAAATAATTCAACAACTTGTTTGCTTGACTTTGACAAGGTTACTTCAATACAAAAGCAGCTGTTATCATTTTGCTTTTGCAATGACAAAATGTCATGATGACTGAAAACAGATGTTCGCGCTTGATGGAATTTAGAACAACACAAAGTTCTTAGTAAATTATTAATAGATTTCTGATTTACCAGTACATTGAACACATGTAAACATGATCTTTCTATTTTTAGGAGCACTTTTGATTAGATCTTATGATTTGCCAGCTGAGTCTTCTCTACAGGCATTTAGGGTGCATAATCTACCAGCTGTGTTCGCTGGCTTTTGACATGTTTTCTCGCAGTCTCCTCAGCAATTTGTCGATCACCTGCTAACTCCATGTCAATCAAACATCTAGCGGCAGAACAAACTGTACATTTTTAATTCAGGAGCTGCGCTGTGATTTATTATAACCTGTCACAGTGATGGACAGTTCTATAAAAGCCTATAATTTTAACATTGGATCCAGCACTATACCTATTTCGGAGTGTTTATGTGTAGACTTGTGATTGTCACTGTCACAATGTGTTGCTTTCCACAAGGCTTTCTCAGTGAAAAGGTTAAAAAAAAAATGACAGCGTAATAATGCTGGGACGTCTGCAACACTGAATGTGGTTTCCTGGCTCTCTGCTCTGATGCTGCAGCGTCTTGCATTGTGTTGATCCACTTGTAGAATTGGCCGCCTGCAGGAAAAATAGCAGCCTGTGATTGGTTGTTCATTTCCACACTCCAATCAACAACAAGCTGCTCCATTAACATTTCCCCTGGAAGTATTCAGTCACTCTGCTTTCACAGTTCAGTAGACGCTTTCCTCCAGTCTGTTCATTTTTGGACTCTTTATATTGACGATTGTGACATTTTGTAACCTTCTGTTGAAGTGCTTTTACATTTTTACAATTAACATGCCTTTATGTGACATTTACTCAGCACTAACCGAAATTGACCCTGCACAGTTCAGGTCTACATTTACAATTCACTTTCATATACTAATGAAGCATATCATAAAGACAATTTTAGTTTGTTAATTTAAGAACATTTGAAAACAATCTATCGCAAGTTGACACTTAGAAAACATTTAAAAGAAGATTTTTTACAGATTCTTTAGAGGTCTGTTGATATAATAGTGAGTTCAGCCACAGATAATAGCATGTGTCACAGTCATCCACCTCTGGATCATAAATCTAAGTAAACAGGATTTTCCTCCCCTCAGATTGTAGGATGCGTCTCAGATCTTCCACAGAGGGTGGCTCTCGCTTTGATACAGCGCCGTGTGCGCGGCAGCCTGTACTTCACAGGCACTGAAGTGGCCTAAACTGTGTGTGCACATGTGTGTGTACTTTCATGTGTGACAGTAAGCCCGTAAGCTGTGGGCTTATCAAACAGCTCTGATAGCTCCCTCTCTGTCGCTCAGTCTTTGAAGCTACAGGAACAAGAGAGTCTGCGGATGTGCCTACTGAATGGCTTTCATAAATCTTCAAAAATATCCCTGAACATTATTTATCCAAACACTCAATGCTCGCTTTAAGTGAGAAAGTTAACTGGTACTCTTTCCGTCACATTTCTGGCTTGACGCACAGTAGCTTTCTTCGTCTGTGCTATACTGCTATTCAAATGTTTTTGAACATCCTGTGTTTTATGACTTTTTGATAGTTCTATCAAGCAACACAATGACTACAAGAATCTGAGGTAACACTTCAGTTTACAGGTCCACAACTTTCATAATTAGCTTGAATTACTGCCAAATTGCTCCAATATTTACCTCGAAAATTACTTTATTTAAACATTATTTAATATTTATATGCTAAAATAGCATAATTGTTAGAATAGGGCCCTTAGGCTTGAGAAGCGACTGTGCGCTGCTCTTCATTGGAGGTGGAAAACCAAAACTAATAGATGACACTTCTGATCAGCACAAATCTCACCATTGTGTGACTTATTGTCTACACAAATGTAACCTGTTAGCTAATGTCATGATTCAGGGAGTTTTTTTTTAAGAAATGTTAAATATGTTATTTGCTAATTATCATATATTTATCAGCAGACATGGAAATAAAGCACTTTGTATTGTTTTCCTGGAAATGTATTAAATAAATGACCAGCTATTGGGAAATGGCGGCATATAATTATTAAATAATGTTACAATAAAGTAATTTTCGATAAATTTGGAGGGAAATATTTGGGGTAATTTGGCAGTTCTTCCAAAAAAAATTCAAATAGGTTACTTGCTAATTATTACCTTATTACCATGAAATTTGCGGATTTGTAAAATTAAGTGTTACCGAATCTGACATTACATTTTGACATATGAGTGAACAAATAAGTATTTTATAGGGAAACATAGGGACACCTCATCATTTCCTCTGTCATTATGCCTTTGCATTTACTGCATTATGTTACCCGCTTGCTAGCTTGCTAAATTGTTAGCCTCCGTGGCTTCTAGACACCAACAGTAACGTTAATATTGCCGTTGCTTAGAAGCGGTGTTCTCACGACTTAACCACTTGAACGCCAAGCATATCATGTACACGACTTCCCATCTAGTCAACACGAGCTCACGAGTTTCATTTGAAGCACCATATCTAAGTGTCCCAGTGAGCCGTGACAGTGAGCCAGCATGCACAATGCCAGGGCTGCTTTTCATGATGCTTACTAATGCTTCCTCGCATCCTCTCTCCTCCTGTGACCCGTAAATCCTTCGCCCTCCGTTAGCATAATGAAAACAAAGAACGAATATTGATAAGAAGTGAAAGCCAGTCGGTTGTTCCATTGCATCATTGTCATAATTTTAATGTCTCTACCGAAATGGCCTGTGTTGAACAGTAAAAATTCATAAATATGCACACTATTATAACTATTTACTTACTTACTTATTTATTTATTAAACTTTTTTGCCCAGCCGCTTCCCAGAGGAGCATAAAGTGAGCAATGGGCATAAATGGAAGTTAGAAAAATCCAGCCCACAGCTTTTGAGAGCGATCTCAAACTTTTTCTAGTCAAGGACCTCCAAAATGTCCAATAGACCACAGACCATGGATGTATAAGAGGTTGTGCCCTCTGTGTTAGTGAATAGCCTACAACTACATTAAATTCTGTTTATGTCATGCTACTAGCACTACTAGCATCTGGTCGATAGCCGGTTGTTTGGGAACAGAGACGTTAATGCATCCACCACGGTACAGACTTACAGCATACAGCCCATGGGTGTATTATAAGATAATAAAAGTGATTCATTATAGCCAATTTATCCATTATTGCAGCCGCAAACAGCTAGCAGGAAGCTGGCAGAACCGGATATGTCATATGAGCGTGCAGGGCGATGCAGTGCTGTGGGTCTGATGCACGTTCATTATGCCGAGGAAAATAACTCTGGATTCATCTATTAGATAATTTGACAACTTTTAGGACATAATGATTTAAATGAGGGCTATTTAAGTGTTCGTACTGGGAAGTTGATTTACCTCAAAAAATATTATAATCTGATATACAGACGTCTCTTTATACATTCATCTCCACAGACTCATTGCTGTTTTCAGTCCAAAATGGCAGCAGCGCTACAGCAGTAGCATCTAGCGGCTGTTGTCGAAAAAGCACCTGAGTTTTGTCTCTTTGCTTCTATAGTCTTTGATGAAAAGCAGCTCATGACCCTGAAACTGAAGCAGCTAAATGGAATTCAGCCATAATTAATGTCATTATTTACACTTGTGCTTTTCTTACTGGGACATTAGAAAATGTAGGACTCTAGTAGAGCTCTCTGAGACACCTGGACTGTGTCCTGAATCATTCGCCATTCACTCTGTAGTGCATCATATTCACTGTCTGCAATTTTATTTGAGTTGAAGTATCTCCATGGCACTCTACTGCTCTCTAGAGTAAACTACTGTCTGTTCTATAGGGAGCAGTGAATAAGTGAATGAGGGAGTGGTTTTGGCTATAGCCTCAGAAAAAGGCAAGCTATTTCTGCTTTGAGAGATCTAAAACTGCCCTACAGAAAATGCAAAAAAAGCTTACAATATCAAAGGCTTCAGGAAACTGAGAACTGATAAAAAAAAAAAAAAGTCTGTCAGACTCAATTTTAAAACCACATAAAAACATAATGATTACCACCCCTAGAGGTGGTGATTTCATTTCTAGGGAGCTGATGCTTGCTGTTGCAAGTGTCTTTGTTGTGGATACCACCTTTGTTTGTCTACGAATGTCCTCGAGACATCTGCTCACTGCACACGAATGTCACTTTGACTGGTCTGCTCTTCCTCTCTGTTTCACAGACTGGAACCAGCATCTGCCCGTCTCTGCCTCTTGTATCTGAGCAGGATTTTTAGTTCACCTTGCTAGAATAACGTCATTCGTAGCCAGTCACACACATACACACACAGTACATCCAGTTAAAACTGGGGACAGATTATGTGCTTGGTGAGACAGAGAATTAAATTCACTTTGAGGTTGAATGGTTAATACGGGTCAAGGGTGATAATCTGATTAAAATGCTGCAATAGTGTGGGCAGATTTGACTGCAGACAATGATGTGGTGGTCTGGGTTTCTTATCAGGCCGGCTGTCTATCAAGGAAACAAGCTGCCCAGCAAGTTCTCATGTAAACATCTCACCTGCAGTCTGAGCTGCTCAGGAAGTAACGTTAACTAGCTAGAAACAAAGTCACCACCAAAACCTCACTTTAATATTTTATATATATTTCAAATACTTATACACATACTGGACCAACATTGTTTTCTGGTGAAGAGATGACATTTGCTGTTACTACATCATCAGGGTCTTAAATACTGCATCTAAATGAGCCATTGAATACTATTAGCATATGCCATTAAACCTAGCATTAGCAGTACTGTATCTAGCTATGCATTAGGCTGACAACATATGAGTCTTTGATGCTTTTGTTTTTAAAAACATACATGATAAAGATATCGTATTTTTTTACACATAACCTCCTTTATAATCACATTGTGCCCTACAATTGTTGTGTGAAATTGCTTATCTAGTGCTATTTCTATAGAAGTCTGCTTCCATTTTTATTTTATTTCTTGATACAATAATTATTTGTTGTTTGTAGATGTCGTTGTAAAATTGTATATATATTGTCACTTGAAAAAAGTGACTGAAAGAACGTAATAGTTCAACGTAACAAGAGACTATAAGCTTGCATTATGATTTTTCCTTTAGTATTATTTTATTAATACATTTAGTATGTCTATTAGCAAGATAATTAAAAGCACAGAATTTAAACCCTATTTTTTCTGAATATGTATTTAACTTCCAACACCAGCATTTATAAAATTAGATTCTAGAAATCTGTGGCGCCTAAATTGAAATATAATAATCACATGGTGCCTAGTTACACGGGATGAATAGCTCTATTGTAAATGCACATTTCCAGAAGCTGTCAGTATTGGAGGAATGAAAATAAGCATTCTTGCATTCCCAGTGTTTCTCATTATTTCTCAGGCCTGTCTGTCTTCCCATTTTTTGTGAGTGGATGTCAAGCCTTACTCTAAGGATTGAATATCAATATTTATCTTTTTTCTTCATGTGTCAGGTGAGTTAAGAATGTAACACGTATCTCCTCTCCTTTCTTTTCAGATCATGAAGGAAGTTTGTCGAGCTCTGGGTAATGCAGCTGCTGATGACAGTAAATTATTGTTGCTCAGCTCTGTGGGGACTGTTTTCTGCAGTGGCCTGGAGCCGTCCTACCTGATAGGCCGTCTGTCCACTGACCGCAGAAAAGAGAGCAGCCGCATCGCAGATGCCGTACGGTAAGAAGAAATCTCTCTTCTATAAACACAGACTCTCTTCTTACTTGCCATTAGACTTGACAGAGTTGGTACTGATTGTTCTGTTACCCCCTTTAGGGAGTTTGTGTTGGCGTTCATCCACTTCAAGAAACCCATTGTGGTGGCAATAAATGGACCTGCTCTGGGCTTAGGGGCCTCCATCCTGCCGCTGTGTGATGTGGTGTGGGCCAGTGAGAGGGCCTGGTTCCAAACTCCATGTGCAGCCCTTCACCTCACCCCCTCCGGATGCTCCTCTTACACCTTCCCCCAGATCCTGGGTGTAGCTCTGGTGAGTCCCAGCAATATCAAGGCTTTTTTTGCAACTTGATCTAATTTGATTTCTCTTATAACCAGCTGATTACCTTCTGTTTAGCCACTAATGAGAATGTGAAGTGTACAGTCTAGGATGTAGGTTTCGTTTCAACATTGGAGGAGACACATATCAAGAGGGGGTCTGGTGGTCTTCTTCATTTCCTGCATTCTGGTGATTTTTTTATGCACCAGTTTCTGCTTTTTCTGCAAGTTATGGTGGAAATGTCTTTATTTATGTAAAGGAAAACATAAAATTTAGGTACCAGGTTACAATTTAATTCACTGGATCCACAAGAGTTTCCAGTGATACCCAATTTATACAATTCTAAGACTGTTTATGGACCCCAGTATGCAGAAATATTCAAATACAGCATTTTTAGAATAGGTGAAAATAACACATTTATACTGCGTACTGCTTTTTTGCCCCCAAATCGCATGGGATTAGCATAAATTGGGTATGTCTGTAAAGGGGAGACTTGTGGTTACCCATAGACCCCATTCTCATTCACATATCTTGAGGTCAGAGGTCAAGCGACCCCTGTGAATTTGGCCATGGTAGTTTTCCCCTCATCAGAATTTTGCCTAAATTCAGAGCATTATTTTGTGTTCTTCCCGACAAGCTAACATGGCACGAGGTTTGTACCAGTGAATTCTTTAGGTTTTCGGGTTTCATATGATACCAGTACCTTCACTCTAGCTTTAAGACTGAGCCCACTACAACCTCTTAAAGATTATAATGTTGGCCAGGATCACCAGCGATACTATGGGTCTCAGAGGGTTTGATAATTATATTTAGGTGTGCTTGAGTACCCCTAAAAAAAGCCTAAAATCGCCACTGACCCAAATCAAACATTTGGATAGCATGACATTGAATATGCTTTGTAATTTCCTTCCTGTCCCCAATGGCAGGCCAATGAGATGCTGTTCTGTGGCAGAAAACTCACAGCACAGGAAGCATGCAGTCGAGGTCTGGTGTCACAGGTCTTCTGGCCCACCACGTTTAACCAAGAAGTGATGCTGCGTGTGAAGGAAATGGCATCATGCAATGCAGTGGTAGGTCCTGATCTAGATGACCCAGAAGGCAAAGCTTTCTCTTGAATATAACCAAATGACCCTCTCCCATTTCTCTGCGTGTGTGTTTTTAAAAGGTTTTAGAAGAATCCAAATGCCTGGTGAGGAGTATCCTCATGTCCGTCCTGGAGGAAGTGAATGAGAAAGAGTGTCAGATGCTGAAGCAGCTGTGGTGTTCAACCAAAGGACTAGAGGCCCTCTTCAGTTACCTGCAGAACAAGACGTATGAGAAGTGATCATCCACACCGAGAAAACTGATTGATGTGGGTCAAAGGTTATCTACGGAGGATGATAACGGCGTTATGTCACACGGAAGGAGAGGTTGCATTAAGGGTCTTTGTTTCCATCCATCAGCAGAGAGCTGCTTGCTTACATGTCTACCAACAACAACTTCACAGTCTTCTTCTTTTGTAAATCAAGTTATATTTTATATTTATTGGACCCATAACTGTCCAGATGTTTATTCTCTAGGAGTCAAAGAGCAAAGGGCCAAATGTGCATTGCTTAAATAAACACTGAAGGACGTTCTGCAGGGAGGTACAGAGTGTTTCTGTACATATGCCAGACTTATGTGTTTATGAAATGATCAGGATGTATGAAATCAATGTATGTCTGATAGCACAGGATAAAATATATTAATATATATTTATTGCAAGTGTGTAAAAGAGTTGCTTTCTGAATATAAGGATTTTCTGTTAGTCACTTATTGTTTTGAGCTGAAGTGTAAATCAAAGTTTGCATGAGGACACTGTTTCATGGACATTCCATCCTCTCTGTATAAGAAAAGTGGCAAAACAAATGCTCATACATGTCAGCGGGTCACATTCAGTGAAACTTCATGAAACAATTCTGGATAATTCAAAGAAAGTGTAAGCTTTTTTTCATCACGCTACTCATTGTTCATACTGTAAAAGCCGATTAGACTGTTGTCAGGCTATTAAATAGGCGTTATCAGTTGCTATAAGCCCCATAGATGTGGGTCAGTAGGGCCCTGCTACACCCAGTATTAGGTGTTATCATCTATTCACATGGTGGATCAGCGAAAGAAGGTTTAAAAGAAGATGACAGCAACTCAGGGCAGACGGTAGAGGGGTGGTGGATGGGTCCAGAGACCAGGGTTCACATCCCGTGTGAAACCACTGACGTTATTTTAAGCCAAAACATGGATGTTTATACCTAAACCAAGTGTTTTTGTTGCCTAAACCTAAAGTAGAAGTTGTTTGTGTTGACGTAATGTTTCATCAGTTTAACGGGTTAGAACGTGTTGCTTTTTCGCTTTCACTTTTACAACATAGTAGGGCCCTATTGACCCGCATCTATGGTGAACATTGGCTCACTGAAATAAATGGGTGATAACAACCTTGTGAACCTACTATTAGTTTAGTAGGCCCCTACTAGCCTACAAACTTGGGACAGATGTGTGGTGATAATGCCTATTCAATAGCCTGTCAGATCGGGTGCTATTACAAAGAACAGACAACATCTTGTTGCCAGTAGATTTGTTATCATAATCATAATCACCATAAATTTGCTTCTGTTAACATAAAATCAAGATTAATGCTCATGTACTAATGAGGTCGTCTGGTGATTAGTGCATAAGTACATAAAATATCATCCTCATATCGTCAACATCCATCTAGTTATTTTCACCTGCAACAGAAGAGTTTAATTAAACTTTTATTCATACAAATGAAATCGCATGGAGGTCAGGATTTTTCTTTCAAGGGGGACTCGTGTGAATTGAAATGCAAATCAGGAAGATAAGTGGAAATGGAGAACACTGGAAGCCTCATGGGAGTGCTAGCACTAAATATACAAATGTGTCTGTTCTTAATCAAATGGCATTTTGGGTTGAGTACAAAATTACTTTAGATGATTAAATGAATTGGTGGCTCACATCACATTGAAGGATTAGTAATGGAATTTATCCCGTTTAGTTTGAGCTACATATAATAGCCGTACATGCAGTACTGTGGTGGTTCATATATGTATAACATGGCTTCCAGTTATTGTGTGAAATGTGTGATCATCATGTTGATAATAACCTGACCGTTATTTCTTAGTTGTGTATATTTTAGAGCACACAGAAGAGATGATATCTGCTCGGTCCTCATGTTAATCACATTGTGGCGACACTAATTGTCAGTGTTCTGTATTGTGGAAATGCAACAGTCGTGTAGCTGGAGTCGACTTTGTCCTTATCTGCATGTGATGATTCAAGAAAGTTTATATTGCGATGTGTATTATATGTAGGGATCTATTTTGTTTTACCAAAAAAAAAAAAAAAAAATGTAGGTCTGTGAAAATTGTTTTGTAAAACTCAGAAGATATTTGTCCATTTTCGCAGTGGTACACATGCAGTACAGAATAATATAGAATGTAGACTGTTTTGTGTAACTAATGGCATGTAATATACTGTACATATAAATGTGCTGCCTGTCTGAACACCAGGGTATGTTTTGTATATAAGTATTGTTAGAAATGGTGCAGTTTATTTTTGTATTTATTTGAGATAACTGTTTGGATGTGCAGTGCCATGTGGTTTCCTTTGCTCCAGAAGCCCCCCCGACTCTCTTTAATCATCCTTTCTATTAATTAACCCATAAAAACTTGAACAAAATGGGTCAGATATTTTATACATATATATATATATATATATATATAATTTCAAAACCAAAATGTGTAAACACTATTTTCACTTGAATGTTTACCTTTTCAGTTGACACTGTCAGATAAAGTGTTTTGTTGTAAATTATCAAATGCATGTCAGATAATTTAATATATAAGATTGTGTTTTACTGAGCTCCATAAGTATGAACAGATGATCAATAAAATTACCTTTATTGTATTTCAAAATTGTCAATTTCAAGCATATATGACTGTTAGTGCTCCATGGGGTTGTTTAATGATTTTGAAACATCAGTTTTATTTGATTGCAGGGAATAATTACTGATTTGATGAAGCATTTATGGCATTAAGTCATTATGTACTAAAATAAAAAATTAACATTAACACTTTTAATTGCATTTTAGTGCATTTACCTAACTCCTATGCTGCTCCCAGATATATAATCAGCTACAGAAAACAGGCAGTTTGGCGACCAAAGACTCCATTAGGCTTAAATAATCAAGCAGTAGTTGTTGTGATTTTGTTTTTGTTTTTACAAGAGGGGCTCCTACAATCACTTCTTCAACTATATTCCTCATGCGTTGGTAAATAACACTTAATATCTTTTAGGGTCCTTAAGAAGAGGTGAAAAGGACCTGTGTAATGTGGCTGCTGAATTCAAATCACTCCACTGAGCGATATCACACAGATCCTTCAAGACATGGATCTTGATGTGTTTATTCATTTTATTTAATTTGTAAAATATTAGAAAATTCTTTTCAGTGTCATCTAAGCTATAAAATGCATTGCTTCACTTGTTTTGAACTGTTAGTTTCTGTTTTAGGCATTGGATCCAAATTCCCACCTCAGCATGTGTTTGAAGTGCTTGATAATAAAATTTGAAGTAAAGAAGTCATTTATTGCAAATGACTGCGTTTTTGACAGGTTTCTGTGTTTTTTGTCTTTTCTAACCACGATATCATGAGTGGTCCTACAGTATGTACGTATGCGTGTTTCATCATTCATGTTTTTGTCTCAAAGCACACCTTCGGGTGCCTTACAATTTAAATATCTGTCAAAGATTGATCCATACGTTGTGATGGGTAGAGTGAGCTGCTTCAAATAAAGAAAAAGTGCTTTCACAATGTGAGTTATTTTTCTAACATTTCTCAATCCACTATCTAGGCATTTAACCTTCAACTCAACTTTGATTTGGTAGGGTAAGGTCACATATCAAACTCCCTTGATACCAACCCAGTAGTATTTATCAAGCAAATATTCACTAAAATAATTTTATCAAAAAGAAAATGCATGTTCAGTCAGTCTCAGATTATTCAGATATAAAGGACATGAGCTTCATTCTGTTTTCAGTACTGTTGTCTTTTACCTCAGCTCATCATGTACTTGCCATTTCCTGTGTTGGTTGTGAGGAAGTAAGAATTTGGGTGAGATTTTGGGAACAATCCCCTATACTGTACGGTTGAGGATCCAACCTTAAAGGTCTCATATTATGCTCATTTCCAGGTTCATAGATGTATTTTAATGTTGCACTAGAACATGTTTACATGCTGCAATGTTCAAAAAACCCTTTATTCTTCTCATACTGCAGCCTGAGTCTGCCTGCCTCAGAGCCTAATTCAGCCTCTGTCTGAAAACCACTGATTCACAGCCTATCTCCTCCCACTCTGATTGCTCTGATTGGTCAGCGTTTCTGTCAATCAAACGTCCTCAACGACACAGAGTCACTCTCCCCGCCCCCCTCCCGGAGCAACTCAGCTCTCACTGAGGGAGGGATCTACCTGTTGCTCTGAGTACAGGGAGAGGGATCAGCTAAGAAAAGTTTACAAAACCACTTTAAAGTTTATAAACCAGAAACTTCACCCAGCGCACGTTACAGGAGGAATCTGATCAGAAATCGGCGACAAATGATGAACATCTGCGGTCCAGACTCCAGGTTCTCCTGACGGTTTCTCTCAGGTAAATAATGCTGTTTATAGCTAACCCGTTAGCATGTAGCTACATGCTAACGGGTTAGCTCCATGCTACCGCTATGAGACGGTGTGTAAACACAGCGACCATCAGGGTGGAAAATAGAAGATGTGAAACAGTAGTCAGTTCATTATGTCTGGTAAAAGACACCTGATAAACGTAGTAAAGTAATCAGAGTAATGGTTATTAGTAAGAGCTGTCTCTGTGTTATCATGACTACAGACCACCGGAGCTTAGCTCACCAGAGCTCAAAGACTTTCTCCTGTACCATGTCAACATAACTGCAGGTGGGATGATTAAAATGCTGTGTATAATTAATATTGTCATCTGTCTACTCAAATAAAGTTTGACTGTGAAACAGAAATGTGTTGTGTTGCTTACAATCACTGTTAACTAACTGTAATACTCTTCTACATGCATGACATCAAATATATATAATATATAAATATCAGCTGTTTAAACAGTGTAATTACATAAAACCTTTGTGAAAAAACATGTTATAACTAGATGATGGGAGTACATGAAGACTGTTCTGCTAGTTCTTGCAGACTAACAGTAGAGCTACTTTGGTCAAGTTCGGTTGTGGATTACACAGAGTGACGCGCTGTGGGGCGGGGTCAGCTACTGGAGGTTCTGCTCTGGTTCCACCAGGAAACCCTTACATGGCTTGCATTTCTCTAATGACGTCAGAAGAGAAGGAAAAAAAGCAAAGTGTTTATCGACATCCATTTTCGGACAGACGGAGCAGGAGAAAAAGAGAGAGGATGGTCTTTTATGATACTATGGTGGCCTGTAGACACACTGCGGACAGATATTGATGTTTAAAAGACATGGAAAAGTGCATTTTGCATAATAGGTGACCTTTAAAGGTCCACTTACTAGTGATTTTGAGCCCTCGACATCATCTCCTGGTATTCACTCAGCAAATGGAGATGGCTCAGGTGTCATTTCATGACCTAAATGTGATCTTCAGTCACGTATACACCAAGGTCATCAACCAAGAGCCACTAGAAAGACAAAGAAAGATCAAGGAGTCCATCTTTAGACAAAGAGAGAGGCCATATGGCAAGTCAAGTTTTTATTTGTATAGCGCCAAATCATAAAATAAGTTATCTCGCAACACTGACCGATGGTTCCCATTTACTGTAGGTGACATGATGACACCTTAACCAGCTCCAGTTGCTGAATGAAGACAATGAGACGCAGTTGAAATCTCTAAAATATTAATGAGTGGACCGTTGAGCTTATATTCTCTTTACAACTTTACAACCAGGATTTCTTCAGGTTCACCAAGTTAAATCTAAGACTCTTTAAGACTTAGCGGTTATACCGGTCAAAGTTTATATTGCTTTTTTTTTTTTTTTTTTGCTAAAACAGATCCTTGCCCATTATTATGGGACATGAGCTTCCTACTAGAGCTAGATATAACAGTGTTAGCTAGCCTCCTGTATGCACAATCCAGTCGCAACAATCCCACTTGAATTTTATAGGTGTATAACATCTCCTGACAGCCCATGAATGGATACAAAAACACTTTATAACCATTATTACTGCCTATGGCAAGCAAGAGAAAATATTTTAGACTTTTTACTAAGGCCTCTTTTGAGGAAACAAATGCTTTTAGGACTTTTCCAGACCTGCAGATGATATATCGAAGCATGGATTCTAAAATGTACTGATAATTTCACTTTATTGAAAAGCAATCAAACTTGTAACGAATCAATACGATTCTCCATTCAAATTAACGTTCAAACAATGTGTGTGTTCAATATGTATGTCCATGGGTGCATGTTCACATTGAGAGTAAAAACCCAGCCACTCACTGGTCATCCTGTTTTGGGTCTTTTTTTAACACGCATCTCTGAAATTAACTCTCCCTGTTTTCATGAATAAAACAGGTACCAGAATATTCCTGAGGTGTCCAGCTGCCAACATAAATAATGGTTTGATGAAAGGGTTCTGCCAGCAGCTACACTAATCTCTTTGATGGAGCCGTAGAGTACTGCTAACAGAGGGGGAAATAAATGATGATCCCCGACAGCAATCTTTAATCCAAAGTACTAGATGCTGTTGTTTTTATGTTGTACTAAAATGATGTGGTGGTAGCTCTGTGAGTTTTAGTCTGTGCAGATGATAAAAAAGTCCAAAGAGTGTTAGGACGGTTCCACGCCACAGTAGGAGTAAGCTGTGCATCTGAACCATATCATTGCTGGAATTTGATCCCAACATTTAAATAACATTACCCCTTCCTCATGTTTCTCTCAACTAATATCAATATAACAGCACATGCCAGTCAGACCTGTCAATGAAATACAATCCACACTTGTCTGAATGTACAAAGAGACAGAAGTTATAATCCATCCTCTGTCTGGATCTAAAAACATCAGCAGAGGCCTGTTACATTTTTAATTCAACGTCCCATTAACTGAATACTTTTAACTTGCAGTGCCAGTGGCAAAGTTGCAGTAAAATGTCCTTCAGAGCTGCTCTTTGGGTTTTTCTCTCAGCCTCTTTTTCATCTCTTGTGCATGCTGCTTGCTGCGCTCCCGCTTTTCCAGTCTCTGTTGAATGGTGAGGAAACAAGGAAAACACTGATCAGAACACGACAAAAGCTCAATAGTCAGAGCACTCATTGTGTCTCATTGACAAAGTGCATAAAAATAACTGACAGACCTCTTTCTTCAGGCACTGACGCATAGCGCGGTCCACATCGTTACACGTGCCAAAGAACCTCATGACATTGTGCTGAGGGGAAGACGAAACAATATTAACATTGCTTTGTTTTCTGTGTAGATGAAGCACACAGCAATGACAGATCATAGAGAGTGACGTACCTCCGTGTGGCACTGCCTCAGATGAGTTATCAGTTCATTACACTCATCCGTGTGCAGGTGAGGTGACAGGTCAGGGTGCATGCTGAGTTAAGGGCTTACTGCGGCAATACTGAAAATCCACAAACAAGAGGAGCACTGATTGGAGGCTGTTGAGTTGACAATTACGTTTAAATATTACTGTTCTTTGGTGGCAACACATTTGCAAGTTTGCCTTTAAACTAGGGCCAAAGGGTCAAAGTTAAAGCGATCATAACGTGTTAATGGAAATTTGTTTTAACACCACTAACATATTAATGCAATTGATCTTTCGGAGGTTATAGCGGGCTTAGTGCCAGAGTGAAGATACTGCTATGAAGTGAACTGATATGAAACTAGAAAAATCTAAGAAATCCATTGGTACCTACCGTGTCATACTAGCTTGTTGTGAAGGAGGTTAAATAACGCTCCAAACTTAAGCTCAATTTTGGCGAGGAAAAACTAGCATGGCTATTTTCAAAGGGGTCCCTTGACCTCTGATCTCAAGATATGTGAATGAAAATGGGTTCTCTGGGTACCCACGAGTCTCCCCTTTACAGACATGCCCACTTTATGATAATCACATGCAGTTTGGGGCGAGTCATAGTCAAGTCAGCACACTGACACACTGTCAGCTGTTGTTGCCTGTTGGGCTTGAGTTTGCCATGTTATGATTTGATGCAGTACCTGTGAGGGTTTCTGGACAATATTATTTTGTGTTGTTAATGATTTCCAGTAATAAATATATACATACATTTGCATAAAACAAGATTATTTGCCCACTCCCATGTTGTGGAGTATTAAATACTTGACAAATCTCCCTTTAAGGTACATTTTGATTAAATATATTAATCAATTGACAGCCTTACTTTAAACATAGTTTTGATTTCTGTTGTACTACACTTTTCCATTATCATGCTGAACATACTATGTTTGCAACTAATGCTTATTTTTATTATTATTTTGTGCATTTAATCTTTAAATTAATCTAGTCTATAAAATGTGTCAAAATGTTCATCACAATATCCCAGAGCTCAAGGCGACATCTTCAAATTGCTTGTTTTGTCTCAAATCTGGAACCTGTGGGCATTTTGCTTGATAAATGGCTAAAACACAAGTTTTGCAAAGGACATGTTTTCTAAAGGATACTACTGCCTCCCCATCCCTCTCCTTCCTGAGCTGTCATTGTGATGATGGGGATTGTTTTTTTTCCACTGGACACTTACCTGCAGACAGAGGCAGAGAGAGTTTACAACAATGTGACAATAAAGTACTGTTTACCTCCTCCATTCACCCTGAATCCTCTGGACTCATGTCAACCACACAGCCTCCACTAGAAGAATCAGTGTACATGCTCGCTTGAATAGACTTTGAGGTTTTGTCACTGAGTTGAGTTTAGACCATGCTTTTTGACAAATAATAACTAGGTTTGTTGAAAACATGCTGAAACATACTGTTTATCTACTGGTTTACTATGAACTATTTGATAACACCGTTGCACTGTGATGCCCTTACCGGTGGGAAGACTGTGTCATCTGAGAAGTTTTCCAGCAAACCTCGGTGAAATGTCACGTTAGCTGTAACACAACATGCAACCAATAAATAACGAATCAGGTTATTATAGTTCCTCTACAATTTACAACTAAATCTGCTGGTCTTGTGCTGGCATGAGCGTAACCTACAGAAACAGCCTGTAGGACATGCTTCCTGCTACACAAATCGAAGCTTTCGTAACTATTTGTGCGACAGCGAGTTGATTGACAGTAGTAAACAGCGAATAAGAGTCCGCCTTTATTCTCAACCGACCAATAGCGTTGCGTTCTTCTCATAAAAGGGGCGGGATATTCGACGACGGAAGTTTACAGGAGATACAAGATAGTTCCCCGAAATGTACTTCCGTTTTTGCTTATTGGACGCATTTATCCTTTGATCAAGTTGTCCTGCAGTGGATATAAAGGAGGCCAGACCATTGAGAACAATCATTTGCTCAGACTCAAGTTCATCCCTTGTTAGTTTACAGTTCAGTCATTCAGACAGCAAACCAGACATTTTGATTGAAATACAACAAACTTTATACAGAATTCAAATGATGGGGATTACAGTAATACTGTTATGGATACCAGCACACATGGTCATTCTATAATTAGGGGTACATTTCATGTAAACCAAAAAGTGAAGAAGTCAGTTTTAGCAAATCGGACAGCTCAAAAACAGTAAATTCCAATAAAGAATATGCATTTTTTGCTAAATAAATGACGGGACCTATTGACTTGTTTGTATTAAATGAAAGAGAAATGTGCCCTGATATAAAATGACACAGGTAGATGTAATTATTTTGGACAAGAGGAAATGGTGGAGCATGTAGTGTTGCATTGTGAGAGATATTATTATATCTGGAAGAAAGAAGGCCTCAAAGAGATTAAAGTACACTTTGATTTAATAGATATTCTACAAAAGAGCTCACTAAATGAATGTTATAGAACATTATTTCAGTATCTTAAACACATTAATTTGATATATATATAGTAATTATTAGCCAGAATGATCCACACTCCATACCAGATGGTGGCGGTAATGCACCACATCGTTGTTTTCCAATTAACCTCAAAGAAGAAGCAGAAGACAGTTGTCCTGTTTGGGAGGTGGTTAGCCTCAATTTGTTGCGTCTAGAGCTGTTGTGACAACTATATACAGTTTGTATCCTGTCTTATTTTAGTTAAAAGCGATGTGGCTAATGTCAGGAATGGACATCAATGCTTGATTTGCATGATTCCACTGCTTTTGATCAGAGATGATGGCCCTGCTGCTGCACTGTTCCAGTCTAGTGGACAAAGGGTCCAGTATGACCTTATAACCTAACTAATGGATTTCATGGTGACTGGACTAGAGAGGATCATGTGAACAATCTTGACAGTTAACATATTTTCTATGAGCATCAGAGAAAAAGAGAAGCAGCAGAGTATAAATATTTTAAATGTATCTCAACAATGGTAAAATATAAAGGGTACAGTATACCTCCCTGAGGGAAATACTGCACTTAATCCACTACATTTATTTTAAATCTATAATTACAAGTAGTTACTTTTCATTAAGATTGACGAAGAAGAGGAATTTGTTTTGGAGCTGTCCTCATTCTTTTATTTTTATTCCTTAATTTTTTTTTTTAAGAATTTGCCCAATATATTCACTGTAACATTTCTGTTCATTTTTCATTACTATACAAAGATGTGTTGTTTGGTTTTATGATGTCTGCAGTTCAGAACAAAACAGTATATATATATATTATAAATATTAATATAATATAATATAATATCTTAGCAAAATTTCACATTCACAAAAGTCAATTCTCTAACAGAAAACCTTTATTTAAAGTGTTTATAAATGAGATGCAACAATACATACAAACTATTCAGCACTCTATAAACCCGAAAGCCTTAAAGACTCTTGATATATGTAAATTTTATAATTGTCTAAAACTGCTGATTTTTTTTTTCACAAAATAATTTTTGTTACCCCTTCACCCATGGAATACTCTATGTCGTATGTCTATTGATTGTTACTGTATTGCAGTTGTTTTGTATTGCATTTGTATATTGTATTGTTTTGCAATAAAGACAAAATCTTGTGCCACAGTGGACATTTTACTGCAGAACCAGTACTTTCATTTGATACCTTAAGTAGCCTACATTTACTGGCATTACTTATTTTTCTAGTAGCATAATTAAATATTTTTAAATTGTTGTATTGTTTTTTGTTGTTTTGTTTTTTGTTTTAGTA
This sequence comes from Sebastiscus tertius, assembly GCA_916701665.1. NCBI lineage: Eukaryota > Metazoa > Chordata > Actinopteri > Perciformes > Sebastidae > Sebastiscus > Sebastiscus tertius. The sequence goes on from CAKAOH010028849.1 coordinate 56,847, forward strand.
AAGAGTCTGAATACTTCTTCCGTCACTGTGCAATTTATTTATTTATTTTTCAAAATGACAGTATACATAGTAACAGCAGAAAATATTAAAATAATTTACATACAGAAGAAGCATAGCAAAAATATAAACAAAGAGCTGTGCCAAACATAAAAGGACAACAGAAATGAAACAAAACCAACATAAAATTAAAAATTAAAAAACATTAAAAGAAGACCACACAAGAGTATGACAATAATTTCACTTAAAGACTTTAAAGATATTGCATGCATTCATTGTTTTCATTGTTTTTTTTTTTTGTTTTGTGAGGAAGACATTGTTGACAGATATAGATCCATTTCTTTCATAAATACAAAGAAAGTTAGTTGTTTTTTTCGTAAATTTACACTTGTGAATGTGGAACTTCGCGAGAATTAAAAGAAATAAAGATTAATAAGAAAGAATGCATTACTGTGCAGTTGTTACTAAATTGTGGGTCATATTATTGTAGTATCAGAACAGAACAAACATTCACAAACATCCCCAATAATAACATTCTCGGTACAAAGAAACTTAACAAACCTAGTATTAATATAAAATAAGCCAGAATAGATACAGGAAAAACATATTATATACAAAAAATAGATAAATAAGTAAAAATAATATACATTAAAATTAAAAACAATAAAATAAAATAAAATCTATTTATATATCAGAATCAGTACTTTCATTTGATACCTTAAGTAGCCTACATTTACTGGCAATACTTATTTTTCCAGCAGCCTAATTAAATATTTTTAAATTGTTGTATTTTTTTTGCTTTAGTAAAGGGTCTGAATACTTCTTCCACTATTATGCAGTTGTTCCTAAATTGTGGGTCATATATTTGTAGTATCAGCAGCGACAGTGCTAGAAGTACTAAACAGTACTACCACTCCAACACAACAGAGGGCGCTAAAGGGAGCCGGAAGTGCGTCATGATATTCTGTCATCTGATTGGTCGATTCGTGTGCTCCTTTTGTCGGCGGTTTGTTTGGATTGTTGTCTTACTGCTTCTCCTACCGAGCAAAACTGGACGGAGCACAGCGGCTTAATTTAACTCAGAAACTATCAAATACTCCACTATAACTGCTTAGCTAGATCTCCTAACTGTGTGAGGAAGGATGGATGAATCTATGAAGCGTTTACTGCAGCGACTCATGAGACGGATACCGTCTCAGCTGCTGAGAGCAACGCTGGAGAGGTGGGGTCGTCTGACTGAGAAACAGCTGCAGTCTCTGGATGTCACTCAGACTAAATGGGCCTTAACGGAACAACTTCTCTCCATCTGCGAGGTAAACGCCACTTTTCCCCTGAGATATACGCTGTTGTTGTGTTAAATATGCAGTGTAAGAACTGGTAACATTAGTTAAACTACCTAGCAACATGTTGTTTATCAAAATGCTTGCTGAAGTGGGCTGTTCAATCCACCGTTTGTACACAACCTACCTTAGATAAACAGATGCTTCCTGTCTTTTTAATAACCTCTCTTGTTTATCTGTACAGGAAAATGAGTTGTCAACGAATCACCTCACAGAACTGGAGATGATATGTAAGAAGTGACATTATTTATTATTTCATTCATTCATTCATTCATTCATTCATTCTCACTGTGCAATATCATTTTCCACTTGTGCAATGTTGTTAATAGTCTGTTTATTGTCAATACTGTATATACTTCTCCTATTTTTATACTTCCTAGTATTTAAATGGTTCATATTTTGTTACTCTTTGTTGTTTAGCTCTTTTTTACTGTGTTAGCTGATGCATCTTGTTTTTTGCACTATCCCCTTTGCTGCTGTACACTGCACATTTCCCCACTGCAGGACTAATAAAAGAATATCTTATCTTATCTTATCTTATCTTATCTTATCTTATCTTATTTGGACTAGAGTAGCGCCATGGCAACTTGCAGCTAATGTTAATCATATAATGCCAATCCAATAATGCTTCTTGTGTCATTGTCTCTCAGATGTCATGGACAATCCAAACCAGGGGATGTGGTATGCCTTCCAGCTCACGGACCCTGAAGGTATGTTCAAACACACACACACACCTGAAGGGCTGAAAGTCTAACCAAACACTACAGCTGCAGGAGGGATTTCAATTCAATTCAATTCAAACTTTATTGCAGACGTAAGGTCCAGATAACAAAAAAAGAAAAAACAACAACAATACATTACATATAACACATTACAATACAGGACACACTATAAAAAGTTATGATTAAAAGATATTAAAAATATTAATATTAATATATACATACATCAATGCCTTACATATAAAGAACTATACCAGTGCCTCCACAGCTGTGATTGGTACCGTGTAGTGCTAAATCTGATGTTAGACAACCGCAAGATTATGTCATTCTCTGAGTGATTAAGCCAGCATATACATTTGTGCATGATACAGTTTGAAAAGTATTTATGCCTGCAGACACAAACATTTCACTTGCACTGGAACATCTTGGTCTTTTTTGTAATATTCTCATTGCATCATTATATGTGACCAGAAGTCTCTGTAAGCTCGCTTTGTTATAGTTTGACCCCAATGGGCTGTATACAGCAGTGTACAATGTGCTCTGAACAGAGACATCTCCACTCTATCTGACATACTAAACTTCCGTAACAGAATGTTTGCTCGTGCATACATTTTACGGCATTGCCAATAAATATCATCATCATCTGTCATGTCTTCAGTAATGAAATGTCCAAGATATTTTACCTTATTACAGACAAAAAGATTGTTATCAGACAATTAGAAGCCTGGAAATTTTAGACATTTGTCCTCCTTCGTTCGACAGATCATGACTACACTCTTACTGGCATTGTATTGGATATCATGGTCCACACCATACACAGAACATATGGATCAGGGCTTTCTTTCTAGTTCAAAATTTGGTGACTTTAATCAGTCAACTAACGCTAACCTGCTGAGTTTTACATTTCTAAAGCAAGGTTAACATTTTTGCACATTGTCAAACACACAGGATTTATCTGTTTGCTCCAGGCAATTAAAAGCTATTATGATGAAGTTGAGGTAACTATTCAGACCCATATTTTCCCTTTTAATGTTTGTTTACCATGTTTCTCTGTTTTCCAGATGACGCTGACTCTGTAGAGCTGACCCAGTTCAAGGAGCAATTTAAATCTCACTTCAGAGAGCTCGTGAGAAATGTAAGCCAGATATTCCTCTTCCCCTTAGTTACAAAATCGTACTAATTATTAGGGCTGTCAATTGATTAAAATATTTAATTGTATTGATCACATTATTCTCCATAGTTAATCACGCATTTTTTTTTATCTGTTCAAAATGTCCCTTAAAGGGAGATTTTTTAAGTATTTAATATTCTTATCAACATGGGAGTGGGATTACACTTGCTCTATGCAAATGTATGAACATATTTATTATTGGAAATCATTAACAACACAAAACAATGACAAATATTGTCCAGAAACCCTCATAGGTACTGCATTTAGCATAAAATATACTAAAATCATAACATGGGAAAGTCAAGCCCAACAGGCAACAACAGCTGTCAGTGTGTCAGTGTGCTGACTTGACTATGACTTGCCCCCAAACTGTGTTTGATTATCATAAACTGGGCATGTCTGTAAAGAGGAGACTTGTGGGTACCCATAGAACCCATTTTCATTCACATATCTTAAGGTCAGAGGTCAAGGGACTACTTTGAAAATGGCCATGCCAGTTTTTCCTCGCCAAAATTTAGCCTAAGTTTGGAGTGTTATTTAGCCTCCTTCACGACAAACTAGTATGACATGGTCGGTACAGATGGATTTCTTAGGTTTTCTGTGATGTCACTATCTTCACTCTAACTTTAAAACTGAGCCCAATACAACCTAAAAATCGTAAGTTGTTTTAATGCGTTAAAGAAATTAGTAGCGTTAAAACAAATTTGCGTTAACACATTATTATTGCATTAACTTTGACAGCCTTACTAATTATGTAGTCGCATCATTGAAAGTCATTGTATGGGCTTCTCTGTGTTTAACATCCTATATTACAAGTATGCTTTTTGACATTATATTCAAGGTGTCTGTCAAAATAAAGAAGCACACAGATGAGGCTGTATGGATTCGGATTGCATGGGGAAACACCTTCTCTCGGCCCAACCACCTGAAACCAACATATGCTGTCCACTATCTTCAAACCCCTTATGTCTTTGTGACCAACATGACTGCAAAGCAAAAGCCCCTGTTTTGCCAGGTGAGGGTTGAGTTTAATATTTAATCCATGACATTGTTCGTACAGTTTGCCAGGTTGCAGTTTTTTTCTGTCTTTCCATTCCCCTCTAAGAGAGTGATGTACTTTACAGGCCGTGTCTATGGCCACCAGATATCAAACTCTCAAGGATGCTAACCTGAGTGGACGGAAATTCGCTGCCATTAGGGACCTGCTGATGAGGCAATATCAACAGGTAAGTCATTTCTAACTACACACGCCATACAAAGCTCTGTATGCGGTGTCATTTAATCAAACATTGCTGATAAGCATTGGAGCGTTTAAAATTGTCCTGTTGCTGAACTCTGCCATCCTGAACTGAAGAGTAAACTTATTTTTATTATCTTATTGACCTCGATGAACACCTGTTGAGGAAAAATGTAAATTGCCATATTCACCCTTTATGCACCTTAACTACACTTAAATCTTTACCTTTTTGTAGTAGTGGCAGGATTTATCCCTATATTTAATATTTCATATTTAATAACGCAACACTTTTACAGTCCTAACACTGAATTGTGAAAAGCATCACACATTGTTGTCGTCCCTATTTAGACCTTTGCCATGAAACTTAAGTTTTGTCAAAGGTGTTACAGTATACATATATACAGTATATACTGTGTGTCTCTCTCTCTCTCTCTCTATAT
>CAKAOH010028850.1:0-16531 GCA_916701665.1 Sebastiscus tertius
AGGGTTAGGGTTAGGGTAGGTTAGGGTAGGTTAGGGTTAGGGTTAGGATAGGTTAGGGTTAGGGTTAGGATAGGTTAGGGTTAGGGTTAGGATAGGTTAGGGTTAGGATAGGTTAGGGTTAGGGTTAGGGTAGGTTAGGGTTAGGGTTAGGAGGGTTAGGGTTAGGAGGGTTAGGGTTAGGGTTAGGGTTACCATCTAGACACAACCCCTATCAGTAGGGGTGGGGGAAAAAATGTAAACAGCATATTATTGCGATATTTAGCGTGGCAATGTTGTATCGATACATGGACGTCACATATTGATCTTTAATTATATGAACTATTAACCTCTTAAACAATCTGACAGACTGAGATAGAGTGACGACGGTATCATATGAAACTAAAAAAACTACTTGTAAGTCTCTGAGACCAGAGCAATCTGTTGTTGGTCTGATCTAATACGTTTGGTTTTTGTGTTGTACTGAACATCACAGCCGCTAAGAGCCGCTAAAAGGCCTGTAGACTTTTAGCCTTTTCTATAAAAGGCTCTCACTGACAGTAGTATCTGTTGTGAACTAGTGTATTTCTATATCTCACCAGTACTGAGATCTGTGCTCTTCTGATTGGCTACAGGTTCAGGAGGCAGTGAAGTGCCGTGTGGTGGACCGCCAGGAGGACGCTAACGGAGATTCAGGAGGATCTTTCCAGAATGGCCACGCTCAGCTCATGGTGTGAATATGAACACGTCTGTTATTTCCACCTCTCAGGATTTATTATTCACATTTGGCACACTAAATACAATATTTATTCTGTCCTCAGACTGACTTTGAGAAAGACGTGGATATGGCCTGCAGATCAGGTAAAGCTCCGGGTTGAGTGTGTTTGATTTTGTGTTTGTGTGTGTGCGTTTGAAGTGACTTTGGGGACTGCTATACTAAAGCTACAGATGTCTCTTTGTGCCTCCTCTCTGTATTTTGTACTGCTTCAAATTCCTCAGCGTTGTCGGAACAGATGTGAGGCATGTTCCCCCTCAGTTCTGCGCTTGTGTCTTACAATCAACATCACAGCAGCCTCCCTTCGCCAAGGAGCGCTTTTGACAAGAAATACAGCACATTACTGCTGCATAAGGCAGTTTAGCCGAGGCTGATGGGAGTGGGATGAACGTGTGCTGAGCAGTTATATGCAGATAAATAGGGCTGTCTGAGTCTCTCCTACACTGCCACTATATAATTAAGTCCCTCCCGACAGTGCCGCATCAGACACTGGCTCTGCTCTGATATCCGCTGGGAGTGAAAATCTGATTATCTCTTGAGACAGGATATCAAGAAAAGCATCTGGAGCAGAAAAGCTATTGAGACACAGACATGCCTGATCAAGAAAACACAGAAAAGAACAGAGGGAGATGATTGTTGTTGTCTTTTTTTCTTTCTTTTTATACATCAAGTAGGAAGGGGGGGGGCACAGAGAGCGGTGGGAAGATGTTTAGATATTTAGTGTTGGGGATAGAACGTTGTCTGATGCTGTTTACCAGCCAGGACATGGTATGGGATATGCATGCTGCCATACGCCAGCAGTTGTTATAGTGACATGAGGTTGGGTCACAAGGTCAAGGCAAGTCCGATCTCAGCCACGGAGTCCCAGTAGAGACGTTTCAACAAACAAGAACTTTCTAGAATATTACACCATGCACATTACTTAAAAAAACATTTGCACTCAATGATTTACTTGATGACAACACAATACATGTGATATGAATGTATATTAATAATAATAAATCCAGCCACGGTCCAACTCTGTGTTTCTGTTGCCTCCAGGCACCGGGAAGCGCTCATCTCTCCAGGGGGAGGAGAAGGCCTCCTCCGGGACCCTCACCCTTCAGAAGGGGTCTAACTTTAACACCATGCCGGCCAGCATGGCCAAGGTTCACCTCCAGAACGTGGCCGACTACACCAGCCACACTCTCACCCTGCGCAGGGAGAAGGGTCCCGCCAAGGGAATCAGCACAGAGCTGCCGGGCGCCAAATCCATCTACATCTGCGACGGAGAGCTCTTTAAGCAGCTGGACGGAGAGCTGCCGCGAGGAAACGGCGAGGGCAGCAGCTCCGAGGGCACCGGCAAAGGCCCGGGGTACGTCATCCTACCGACCAACAACACGGGCACCCTGAAGGCGAACAAGGGGAAAGAGGAGCAGACGGCAAAGTATAACATCAGCATCGAGCAGCTGCCTCAGACCAGGCTCATTCACCTGGCTAACCCGGCCAGCGGAGAGCCAGTGCCTGGCTTCGGCCTGAAGAGCCTGCCTGCTGACCAGATCAGCGTGTCGTGCTCTGACAGAGACTCACCTGCACACAATCTGCAGAACATGCCCAGAGACTCCCAGGTAGCCAGCAGCATGTGTGACGGGGGAGATTCCGGAAACTCTGGTGTGATGTCCAAGAGTGAGACCGTCTCCACGCTGTCCATGAGCTCACTGGAGGTAAGACCACCAAACTGATCAGCACATTGTTGTCATAGTAACGCATTATCAGCCTCACACGTCATACTTAAAACCAGACATGCATGCCACGATGTGTTCTGTACTACTACTGTACTTACCAAACATTCTCAAGAAACCAGGCCTTTATTTTGAAGGAAGAAGCCTCGTCGTTCTCTGACCTGCCTGTTTCAATATGCTGCTGATGCTTTTTGCCTTTAATGCCAAATTCACACATTCCCTGATGAATTCAGGATACTTTAAATTTACCCAGCACCGTTCCCATCAGAAGGACAGAGACATGCCATACTGACATACTTCTGCTGATCTCAGTTTTCTCTTTTCAACAGAATTCAAATCTCTTCTAATTTGCTGTTTTGCACGGCTAAACTTCTGTCATAAACACTTCCTGCACATGTCATGCTGGTTTCAGACGACTCAACGTCAGCCCAATAATAGCTAAACCAGACAGTCGTAGGGTTTCGATTTCTACGTGTAAGAAGTTACAAACAGGAACTTTAACTTTGAAAGCCCTACTTTTAATGTGAAACGTCTGCAGGAAGTGGTTTTCATTGACAGTATTGAAAAAACACCAAAGTTGACGTGAAGGGACTCTATTAGTGGATAAAAACAACATGTGTGTTAAAGAGTTCTGACGTTTCTGTACTGATTGAATGAGTGGAAAAGGACACATACATCACTGAATGATCTATGAAGCCGCTGTAGTTCTGCTAATCCCCCCTCAGTGTTTAGAACTTTAATGTGGAAACAGCTTTTATCTGTTTATTCCATTGCTATATTGAGAAATGACGGTAGATTCATTGTGGTAATCATCATTTTCTTCTCATCTTTATTATCACTCTCTCATATACAGGGACATTACAGCTGCTGTGTTTCTTTTCTCATCTATATATCGATGTGAATGATGTCAGCTTACTGTTTTTCATCATCATCTATTATTATTATTATTATTATTATTATTATTATTATTATTATTATTATTATTATTATTATTTTGCATGGACTGCAGCCATTCATGGGTGTTTCAGCATTTATGGGCATTTTTAAGTCCCAGCGAAGGAATTATGGATTTATAAAATTACATTTTAAAAAACATTTCAAAGTTTTAAACATAAACATTCTAAATGTGTCCCAGTTTATTTCCTGTTGCAGTGTATGTGAATGACATCAGCTGACAGGAAGTAAACATGGACCCAAGCTGTTGCCTAGCAACGCAATTCTGTTGCACTTCCATTGAAATGAGCTGAAACGGAGCGTTTTAGTCAGACGGTGAATACAGGTATAATCAAGCAGACAGTATGAGGAAAATAACGTTTTTTTTAAACATTAAAGTATGTAAATATGTTCTAGTAGAAACCCAAAATACAAGTATGAACCTGAAAATGAGTGTGATATGTCCCCTTTAATATTATAATGATGCACAAAATATGATGCAAATCAATTTAAATGTCTTAAAAACATTATCGGAATTTAAAAAGCAAAAAAATAAACATTAAAAACAGATTAAAATATGAATGATTATATATAATTCAGTGTACCTGTTTAATATGTATAACATACTCTGAAGGTTAATTTATTTGGCAGAGTGAAAAGTGACCGTAGCTGCAGAAACACCCAGTAAACTAAACAGTTACACGTGCTACTGTATAATGTTTTTGGTATCGTGCCACAGGCTACATTTAACCCAACACAGCAGCAGTGCACTCTCTGTGGTGGTTGAAATGATTAACACAGATGATCAACCGGGGAGCCACGCATTAATAAACTGGATATTAATTCCTAAAAATAAATAAAGGGATCATTAATTAGTTCTCCACAGGGCGAGCACTGTGCTCCATTTCTTGCATGCTCAGGTCATCCCCTCTGTGATGCTAAAAATAAGACTTATTTCATTCATAACAAACACTGCTTCACAAGCAGAATCCCAGCATTGTCTGGCCCCATGTAAGGACAGCATCTTTGAAAAGGTTAGTTTTCACTCAGCTCCCAGTGCAGACGGCAGTGTCAGGATGAGACGACACAGTGACATCTGCCTGCTGGTGTCTTTTCACTTCGGGGCAAAACACACTTCCATAATGGCGTGCGAGGCGGCAGCTGCCACGGCAACCAAGCAGCCTGAAGGTCAGGTTTTCCTTCAGCACTCCGTGATGGAGGACTTAAAGGTCATTCGGTCACAATCTGTTAACTGCAAACTTGTGCCAACAGGGTCAGAATGACCAGCACCAAATCTTGTTTCCTCCCTCATGACTCACTGCTCTCCTCTGGCTACCAGACACCCTTCCCTTCCTTCACTGGCTGATGTGGAGTTACACAATGAAACAGTTAACAATCACTTGAGCATTTGCTCACAAGGCGACACTATATCAAGACACATCTTTAATCTCTCTGTCTCATCTCCCCCCCCCCAGAGACGAAAATCACGCTATGCAGAGCTTGACTTTGAGGTAATTTTAGTCTCTTTGATTCCTACTGAGATTTTTTTTTTTAGATTTAGACCAAAACGCTGATGTCTCTTAGTTTATTCAGACCTCGTAGATACTTGCATACAGATTGATTCAAAGCTTGGGTGTGTGACTGTAGTGTTGAGATTGGAGACATCATCAAATGTGAAAGGGGGGGTAAAGTAGGATTGATGGTAGCTCTTTTGCTGTTTACCTTTTTTACGTAACGTGCAATGTTCCTGTGTAGAAGATTATGCACACCCGGAAACGCCACCAGGACATGTTTCAGGACCTGAACAGGAAGATTCACAGTGCAGACAAGGATAGAGAATCTCCACCTGTTGACGCCAAAGCTGCCAAAAGATGGAGTGTGTCCTCTGCCAGCAGCGACAAGACCAACATGAGTGTAAAGAGTTTAACTTTATTCTGTTCTAACCCCCCCCACTCCCCCCACCTCTCCTATATTTAATGTTGTTCTCCTTTCCTCTTATCATTAGCACAAATCACCACACTTCAGTGGAGTTGCCTGTTTAATTATTAGTGCAGCCGTTTTAAAGATTGCATTTTTCATCTGCTTACAATGTCAGTTGCCAGAAGGAATTAGCTGTGCGGGCGTCAAGGGGCATAATGTGGGTGAGCAATACAAACTACTACTACAAACTTAGCCAAGTGCACATTAGCCATGTTTCCATTCACACATTCTTTTATACAGATGTATGGAAACGGAGAAATTTAAATAAAACTTCCTCAATTGTAAAACAGTTTTTACGCCCGCTTATGCCCGGTTCAGACTCCACGATATCAGCCCGATTACAGCCCGACGCGGCCGTCGTCGGGGATCGGGAACGATAAATGAGCGTCGTGTGCGAAAATCGCTCCTCTTATCTGGTGTAGTGTGTCATAGTACACGACAACCGACGCCACGTCTGGGACGCCCCACGACACCCCGAGGAAAAGTCTAGCCTGTCAGAATGTTTCGTCTCGACACGCCTAGTGTGACGTCTCCAACGACGTGTTCCTTTGCGTTGACCAATCAGGTGCTCTCTCCAGCACACAGTCGCAGTCAGGACACTTGGTAGTAAACAAACATGGAGAAAAGGAGGAGGGATGAGGAGTTGTGTCAGGTGGGACAACCAAACTGACTGAAGTATGGACAGCCTGTATCGTCCTCTCTGTGCCGCCCAGGAGAACATCCACAACCCTTTTCTCTTTCTTTTCTTTTTCTTTTCTCAACACCAGACCGCCAGCATCACACACAACGCTTCTGTTGCCATGATCGACAGTTGCTTCATCCGCCTCACGATGATGTCTGAACTCGCGCACTATCGTGGAATACGACGTGTCGTGATTGGTCGTGGTCATACGTGTAGTCTCGCCGTCACCCGACCGAGACACTGTAAGAGTTTATGGCGCTGTGATGGTTAGATCTGACATGGTGACCATCGTCAAAGACAGAAATATCCTGTAGTCTGATCCCGGCATTAAAGTGTTTTTTTGCTTTGTCGAAAAAAATGGATTGTGGAAACGCCTTTGCTGAATAAATTCAGAATTCTTACAAGTCAGCGTTGTCTCGGTTTCACACGGGACACGAACAGCGGCCTCCTCGGTGTGAATGTCCCGTGTTTGTTTGACCCGTCCCTCCTCCCTCCCCCCACCCGCCCTACGTGGACGTTCTCGCTCTTTATACTACGTCAGTCGCTCTGACCGTCTAATATCGACGAAGGGGTTTACATTAGAGTTAGTTGAAAACTCAGTTAAGGTCGTCCTGGTACGTCGGTATCAGACGAAGGAACACTGACCACGCGGCGGTATTTGACCCGTTGGGAGAGACACCGGGTTGAAATATTACAACATGAAACCAGCAAGGCAATTAAAGAATTAAAGAATCTTCAAACACCCTCCTGATTTAAGTGCCCAAAAAGCTCCAACTGCCAGTTAACTAACATTAGCTTTGCAGGAATGAACACGACTATTAATAATGTATAAACTGTTGAGACTCAAGACATTACTGGTATCTACATGGGGGTTTTGATATCAGCGAGTTAAATAACGATGCAAGCAGTTTCTCTGTCCCCACTAAACCATGGGAAACGAGGTTGGGACTGGATTAGCTGGAAACTAGTCCCTCAAACTAAACCACCAACAGCAGGTACAGAAAGGAATCCATGTTGGCTTTGTAGCTGCAGTCATTCCATGGCAGCACATGATTTCCATTTCCTTCTGCTGCTAAAGTCCCTGATCTCCATTTTATTGTTTCACAGCTTTGGAGTCACGTCTTTTTTCTGGCATATGTCCATAAATCCAACTTCACAGATCACCGGGGCGGTTATCTGACACTGACGTAGTTTCAGTGTCGGCCCGGCAGCAGAATCACACAGCATTAGTGATATGATGATACGAGTGGAAGAGGCAGAGAGATCTTCTCCACTGTGGGGCCAAGATGTGTTTTGAGGATGTGCCTCAGCCACAATCACCAGTCCTCATCAGATTATCTAGCTAGCTGTTTGTGTTGATTGAATCAGTAAGTTTATGGGGCTTTGCCAAAAGAGGTATTTATGGAATAATTACAAATTGTGTAAAATATGTCTTTATATGTGTATTTGTTTTCTTGCTGAGAGTTAGATAAGAACTCTTGAGAGGTATTCTACATAAAGAGTGGAACAGGGGGAAGTCAGTCAGTGTGCCCAGATGTTGTTCATCAAAGTAGTTCCAGCTTCTCCTTGTTTTTACTCCCTGTTTCTAGTCTTTGTGCTAAATTAAGCTTAATTACCATATAACCCATAAAACATATATTGCCAAGAAGTGAAAGTCGGTTGTCCGTTCCATTGTAACATCACCACCCAGCAGCAAAGCTATGCCTCCGCCCTTTTGGACTGACGCCAGTAAAACATCTGCCTACAACGTGCCGTACAAAAATAAAACTAAATTGTTTCTATTCTGTTGTCATAGTTTGAATGGCACATGTTAAACAATAAAATGATTCTAAATATGATGAGCGTTTCAGTTCAAAGTTGCAGCAGTCTTCTGTCTCTTTGCTTCTCTACTCTTTGCCGTAGCTCCAGTTCCATACTTGACCACATGACAGTGGTGGTGATCTTCTCCTTTAACGCTCAGCGAGGAACCCAATGAGCTTATTCTAAACTATTGTTTTTAAGAAGTCACTGAGGCAGCCAGATGAGAGGCAGGGTCCACCACAAGAACTCACAATATATCTGAAATGCATCCCAGATCGTATCGTCTCATTTTGTCCCCTCTGTCCTCTTCCCATCAGGACAAGCAGCAGACCCCGAGTAAGAGGGCGTGGGAGGGCATCAGGAAGCCCCACTCCCCCCCGTCCTGGGTGAGGAAGGACCTGGAGACGGTGGCGGCGTCCCCTCTGGAGCTGCAGACGGTGGAGTGGGAGAAGACCAGCGCCACCATTCCTCTGGTGGGCCAGGAGATCATGGACCTTCAGACGGAGGTGTGACCGAGATTCCGGCCTCACAACCCACAACTTCCTTTTTTTTTCCCCCAATGCTCTCAGACAAACAAGCAGACACACCACACACACACTGCCCTGCTCTGTATTTCTACTCAAACGCTGGACGAAGCCCACGGCGAGAACGTGAGGGGGGGAGGAGGACGAGGAGGAGAGAGAAGCGTCACAATATCAGAAAATTAATTCAACCAATTAAAGAGAGAACAGGAAAATAGCGTATCTTTCTATATGTTGTTTCATTTGATGTTTGGACAGTGTTTCTGTCTGCAAAATACTGCTCATCTTCTTGTATATGGTCTCAGATACCACAGTGGCTCACATGGTGGACAGATTGCCAAGGTAGGACTCAACTGTGCATCATATAGTTATGTAATAAACTGCATAGCAAAGGTAATCATGAAATGTTTACCCCTGTATTAAATGAATACAATGTAATAATCATGATTATGTCTCTTTTTTCCACCGTTGAGTCACTGTCCTGCTCTCTCGTCCTCATAATGAACGCTGTTGTGTTCGGCTCGAGATGCTTCTGGACTTGTTTTTTCTTCAACATCCATCTCAAAAAGAGAAAACGAACGAACGGGCAGACTGCCAAACACACACCCATGTGGCCCCCCCCCCTTCACCCTACAACTCACCCCAATCTTTTTGGCTCCACCACCTTCTCCCTGTGATCCTGATGGGGCGAGGTCCGCCCTGGTGGAGACACGCGGAGAAGGGAGGAGAGGGGGGGTAAAGAGAAAAACAAAAAAAAAGCCAAAATGGCAAGTTGCCTTCTCATCGACGGACACCTCAGAGACGCCAGAGAGCAGGGCCGGCGGGCTTTTTGCGCTCTAATCGGCCCTCAACCTCAACGCCGCCCTGCAGAGGGACAACATGGACAGCGTCAGTGCGTCCAGGAGGAGTTCACGTTCAACAAACTCATTCTGTTTGAGTCGGTTTCTCCACGTACAAGCAGGCTTGGTACAGTAAATGCAAAATATGATGGTGTTTCAAAGATGCAAAGGAAAAAGGTACTTGTGTGTGTGTGTGTGTGCGGATGTGTGTGTGTGTGTGTTGAGTAGTGGAAGGTGTGTAAATGACTAGATCTATAAATATATATGGTATGATGATTAAAGGGGATGATGGAGTAGATCAGAGGGACGCTGGTTGCACACAGAGAAAGCACAAGGCTCATTTGGAGTCCTGATGTACAGCATTGTAATTATTTCAACAGAGTTCTACAGAATGGATTTTAGCCTATAAATATCTTTCTTACTGTGCTTGGGGATAGTTGTTATCATTATTATAAATATGAAACATGATTATTCTGATATTGATCCTCCCATTCCCTCCTCGTCCCATCAGGGTACTGGACTATACGAGTGTTCTGTATCGCAATGTAACAGTGTGTGTTTTGATATTACCGCCAGTCACTCCCTCCGATCTGTATTTGTTGAAGCCCTGACCTCCGACCTCTGACCCACTGATCTGCGCCCCCACCCTGCCACACACACACACACACACACACACACACACACGCCCCTCCCACCTCCCCTCACTCCCCCTTTTTAATTTACTGGGGTCGCCTCTTTGTTAATGTACAGTTTTCAGAGCACAAAATGAATGTGTCTTATTTCTAATAAAAGCATATCTATATAATAAAACAACAGCAGCGCTCTTTCTTCCTCACATTTAATGACAGATAATCCACCATGATGCAGGCTGACTCAGCAGTGTGGAGCTAAAGCTGGCCAACATTAGCAAACATTAGCCTCCATAAGCCACCAAGTCATACCAGGCTTGAATGAATGGATGAATTCAACCTTTTCAGTAGAATAATTGTGACGTTCCATCATTCAAAGTCTCAGTTTTACATTTGGGAACCAGGCGTCGTCACAGATCGATACCACTCCCATGTCTGTGCGTCAAGGTCATCCCTATGTTCCCAAGGTCATATATCTCTTGACATAGAGTGCTCCAGGGATGACGTATTACTGTAGGCCGACCAGGAAGTTAGCATCTCCCTGGTTCCCTTGACAAAAAGCCAATAGGATTGTTCCATTGGGTTTTGGATTATTGCAGAAAATCAGCTGTGTGGTAAACAAAGGTTTGTGATACTGACACGTTTTGTTCAGCAAGATAATCTCCACCGGTGAACACCACTTTATCATATTTGAAGTGTAAATGAAATCCCCAGAAGTAAAAATCTAACGTTAGGATGTAAAGGAACTACACCACGGTCACGAGCGAGAGAATAAACAACGAGGCTGTGAAGGAGGACGAGTCGGCGTGACGACGTTTAGTCGTCTCATTTAGACACTTCTTAGCAACCGTCTTGTTGAAGACACATGAAGGCTTCTGTTACGTGCCGTGCTGTGTTGCATGTATGTTGTGCTTTTGTGCACAAATTAAGTGTGTTTATTGCTCTTAGGAAGTGGTGTTAAGTTATTCACTAGCTGATTGTTCGCTGTCTCTGTGGAGCAGCAGGTTGAAGTTGAGTGCTTTAACATTGGTTATTGCCTTATTTAGTTAATGTATACATACCCTCCCCTCCCCCCCGCTTCCTGTTGGATAGTTCTCAGTTGGTGTTTCTACATTTTTCATCATATTTTGTTACTAAGTTGTACACTCCCTCCATCCCCTGGACCTTAAACGGAGGGGAACGTAACCGAAGCCGTTAACCTGAGTTCATGCTGAGACATTTAAACCTCATAATTATACATTTATGTCTCACTGTTTCCATCCTGCTCTCTCACTGAAGAGCTTCCAGTCCACATTTTTACCAAAAGTTGGTTCAATGAAAAAAAACACTGCATTGCTAAAATAGCCCAATTAGAAAGTCGTGGTACAAACAATGTGCAATGAGTCAAAAGCTGCCCAGCAGCAGCCCTCAATCAATAACAGATTAGAACAAATTTACATCAGTATTGTGTTACTGTCATAGTCATAAAATGTGCTGCTTGCAAATGACATAGTGATGCACAATTAACGTGGGCGTGCTGTTATTCTGAATCAGTCGCCGTCATCCACGCTGGTTCACAACTCTGCTCTTTGCTGCTTCTATTGGGGGTCTGACGCTGCAGTGTTCGGCTGTGAACGGTGATGATGATGAAACTGAAGTCCACAGAATTAGACCAACACCATCTTCAGACATGAATCTGTGTAAAGGTCTGAAGTTAAGGTGGAAGGTGTCTCTCTCTCTCTCTCTCTCTCTCTCTCTCTCTCTCTCTCTCTCTGATTAGAAACGGGTGTCTGTAAGTGTGTCTATAATGGCCTGAGAATTACTTACATCCCTCAACTGGAAACCAATCTACACAACGAGATGGTGGGAGACTGCTAATAAAGATTTAAGCAGCCATAACTTGTCAGTTAAATAGGACATCACTGACAGTACGCTGTATGCTTTACATAAAACAGGCAACCTAGCAAATTACCTCAGGCCCATTATCTACATGGAATCACCCTGATACTGGAGCTGTTGCTGCTTCGTTGTTTGTTTGTAAGTCAACGAGTAGAAGAGAGTGAATCCTGCATTTATAGAAGAGCACAGCAAAGACTCTTCCTGCTGCGCAAACTGCAGAGTTTTGAGGTGAGCCGATGCTCGAAGTATACCAGTATACCGGTATACCAGTATACCGGTATACTGATCCCTACTTGAAATGATACTCACTTTTACCGTTGTTTCCTGGTTCAAGCATCTACGTAAGTGTCAAAAGCAAGACAAAACTTTCCAAAGTAGTTAAACTGGGCAGAACAATTAACAAGCTGCAAACAGACTGTCCTATCGCCACGGTGAAGCAGTCCAACGCTTAAAGCAGCAGTTAAAGCAGCGGTTAAAGCAGCGGCGGGATCGGAGCGAATATGATTAAAAAAAGTTATTTTTTATAAAACTGTTAATCCTGACATTAGTGCATGAGACAAAAATCATGTTTCCTCTGCTGTCCTCCGGTGCTCCTAACGGCATCTCAAGATTTCACAGACTGGAGGAAAACAGCCAATCAGAGCCGAGCTGGAGCCTTGCCGTCTCTTAACAGCTGTCAATCTTTCAAATTAGTCAGCGCTGATCAAATCTGAATCAATAGTCTGTTACTATAATGCCTATTTCTCTCCTCAGATGTTTTCAGAAACATCTTGTAGTGCACGGTTTAGCTGGAAAATGAGAAAGTTCGTTCAGAGTTTGCAAGTGATTGACAGCTGCTTCCAATCAATGAACAGCCAATAGGAACGCTCTCTCTCTCTGAAATGACCTGTGATTGGTCAAAGTCTCCTGTCACGGGCTAGATGTTGTAAAGCTTGAAAACAGAGCCATGAGGAGGAGCAGAAGTCTAGTTTTCTCTCAGAACACTTGAATTACAATATGCTGAAAGGTTATTATGGGATTTTTACACAATGATGCCAAAAATATACTGACTACTGCAGGTTTAAGTGGAAAACAATCTGAGAGGACCACAGCCGTCCCTGAAAGCACCACTTCCAGCTACTGGCCTCAGGGCCAAGTTACCCAGTCCCCTGTGTGCAAAGAAAATCAGATATAACAATTGTTTGTCCCTGTTGCCATAAAGTCATATCTTAATATGTAAGGACGGACACTTTGTGAAGACAGCCTGAGCACACAGCACTTTATATCTATTGATTTAACCTTGATTCAGTCCTCACCATCAGTACCTGGTGCTCCTGTTGTTGTAGCTTCTATTAGGATATAGTGTTTTAATGTGTCCTGTCTGGATGGGATGTGTTGTGTTTTAATATACCCTTTTAATAGCAGTTTCTACAAAAAGCAGGCAATAAAGTCTTTTCTATTCTATTCTAACATCCAGTCCTCTACAGAGACGTACTGTGATTATGAAGGTGATAAATTACTCACTGGTGGTGACATTTAGTCCCTTTAATTGAGCAGCAAATATGAAATACTAAATCATGAGACAGCTTCATTATTGGTGGAGGAGTTACAACTATCAACTAGAGACCATCTAGTGATGGGATCGCACGGGGCATGAAGGGGGGGACTCAGGCCACACCCATCTCCTGACTCAGCCTTCGTCTTGATCTCAACTACACACCTGGAAAGTTTCCTGACTGACAATTGCACCGCTGTGACGCTACAGCCACGGCGCCACTAGTCTTTTTACAGTGAAAGTAGCACAAATCATTCACACATCTTCTACACATGCAGCCAGTTGAATTTGTTTTGGTTATAAATATTTAACTTTATAGAAGACATTTTCAAAAAACCCTCTGTGTTTAAAAGCAGAGAAGAAAAAGAAAGGCACTTTATTAATCTCAGAGGGGAAATCCATTTTTTTCACTCTGTTATAGACAGGACACACACACACACACACACACACACACACACACACACACACACACACACACACACACACACACACACACACACACACACACACACACACACAGGACCTACATGCGTTAATGAGAGAGATGACCTCGGCAGTTCCCAAGAGGAGAACTGGCATCTCTCCAGCGACCAGTTCACACTCAGTATTTGGTCCATGCGGGGACTTGAACCGTCGACCCTCCGGTTCCCAAGCCAAGTCTCTACGGACTATGTACTGCTGCCCCCAGAGCATATCGTACACGGGGAAACCTCCAACTGGTCTCGGTAAAGATGAACGTTACTTATTTAGAATACTCAGAATCACAGCACTGAAGCAAACAACAAAACTAAACCCCCAGATTTTATAAAATGGAAAAGTTTAATTCAAGAATAAAAGTTATGGAAAAGGGAACTCACAAAATCAGGAATATGGAGGATGTTTTTGAGAAGAGATGGAGTCTAACAGAAGGAAAGATACAGCTACATGGGTACACATGGGTTAGAACGCATGCACATACACACGCCTGGAGGTGACCTGACATGTGAAGGCGGACGCTTGTGCGTGCCCATGTAAATAATATTTCTATATCTCTGCGCTCTACAAACCCCCCTTTACCACCCCTTTTTTTGTTTTCTTCTCTATTAACTTATTTGTTTATTTAATTTATTATTTTTACTTTCTTTTCTTTGTATTAATATTATTAATATTGTCTTTTTTTATTACTCTATTTTTATTATTATTATTATTATTATTATTATTATTATTATATTTTTTATTTTCTTAATTTTATTTCATGTTTGAATGCTGAAGTTGATTTCCCTAGTGTACTTAATGTGTTCGTCTTTTAGCTTGACTACTTTAAAAATTGGTTTATAAACTATTGTAATTATGAACGGTAAATTGCATAAATGAAAACAGCCTCCAAAAAAGGGAAAAAATAAAGTATGACGAAAAACTAAAACCTCCAGAGAGTACTTCAACACATCGTCATGGAGAGACGAGTTTGAATGAGAAATTCTATTCAAGTATGTTGCCATGATACACAATAATGTTTTCCACCAGAGGCATCGGTGTGACACACACAGACAGCTTTGGACACACTGCTCAGAAAGGATTGTAGAAATATGCAGCTCTCAAAAAAGAACCAACTATAAAAAGCCTCTAAAATGAAAGTAGCTGTGGATGACTAAAGATGTCATTTAGTTTTGCATCATCTCTCCGTCTATTCATGTCTGACTCTGCTGGAAAATGAAGGCAGTTTGACCTTTGTAGATTTCACAGCACTTTGTTTGGAACGCTGACGCCTGTCATGACGGCTATGTCAAACACGCCCACATATTCTCTCTCCACTAATGAACTCCTGACTCATGGTGTAATAACTGGTTGAACTGCGATGACTTCACTTGATTTTGCTCAGTTCAGAGGCTCATCTTCGTCTGCGGAGCCTTCAGTGGTGTGGTGATGTAGCGTGAGGAAAAAGTGGCCTGTAACATCATTAGTATCCATCCAGACACATTAACCTCACGCCGTTAATTAGACCATCAACAGGCATTAGCCTCCACTCGTGCCTTGTCCTACACAGACCTGACAATGGCCATTAATGGACTGGCACTGATGACATTTGCTGACACTTGTCGCTGATCTCTTCACCTGCCGTTGTGTTTCTGCAGCTGGAGGAGGAGGAGGAGGAGGAGGAAGAGCAGGATGCTGATGACCAGCTGCAGTCCACCATCCTGAACCTTCAGCTTCATGCTGTAAATTAGTGATGTGATTTATCATGGTGAACATATTTTAAAAAATACACAATTACTGTTCTGTTCAAAATCTTAAGCCTGCAGTAAGTCCTGTGAGACGAGGTTGAGGGAGCAGAGTCACCTTCATCATCAAGGGGAGGAGTCTAGAGAAGGGGAGGCTATACAGTATAACAGCTGGGTGTGTTATGTTCACATCCTTTTTCACTGAGACCGTGCTGCCAACTCAATCCTGGTATTCTGGAGCGGTGTAGTATATTATCCACTGACCTGTGAGCTAAAGTCAGACTGAACTCCGGATGGAGAATGTTAAAGTATTTCACCCTGAAGAAGCTGATGTCATCATAGTTCTCCTTCACGCTTGGCACACGGGAGAAGGTTCAGTCTGCAACCTCACCGCTAGACGTCGGCAGATCCTGCACACTTGCCCTTTAAGTGACATGAGACAACTCTGATTGGTTATTTGGTCTTCACAATCCCACAAACATGCACATTCCCTCACATTTTGCAACTTAACAAATCAGTAGCTAATTAGGGTGAGCAAAGTGTAATATAGGCCTCTTACCTGTGAGCTAAAGTCAGACTGAACTCCAGATGGAGAATGTTGAAGTATTTCACCCTTAAGAAGCGAATGCATTAATAACAAAAATCATCAACATCCATATCTTCATCCCTTATCCATCCTTCAACCTCCACCCATTGTCCTCCCAGAGTAAATGGATCCTGGTGTTTAATGTGCATCCCAGCTACAAGTTCAACGGTCCAGTATCGATGCTCTCAAACAAGGCAACAATAATATAATGTTAAGTCTTTTTTCATGTTCTCTAAAGTATCTACTTACACATGTCATTACGATTTGACAAATACATTTGAAAATACTCAAAAGTAATAATTAGAATACATGTAAAAGAAATACAACATTAAAGTATGTGGAATTACTCAAACAGAATTAAACTCTGAAGTGAGTTTGCTCAGTTGAAACCCGCTTACTGTTGGTCATTAGAACAACTTCTGACCATTACAGGTTGGCCTGCGGCTATATTACGCTACACACATATATATATATACATA
>CAKAOH010028851.1:0-28192 GCA_916701665.1 Sebastiscus tertius
TCATCAACGCGTCATATCTTTGGGGTACTACAACACATGCGTAGTAAAATCTGGTCTGCACTCGCCGAAATTGAGCCAATCACAACGCACAACCGCAGCTCCAATTACACTGCGCATGTGTTGTACTCCATACCTCCAAGACCCGTGTCCGCCCGTGTCCCAGCCTCCTTCAATAAGCCTTGCATGGGACCGTATTTCAGAAAAAATATGTACGATAATCAACGGCGAGAGACTTCTTTTTTTTTATCCCATTTGAATTGTGCCATGAATCACAGATATAATGTTTGACAATTTAAAAAAATTATTTTGCAAGTCAAGAAAGTCACAGTTGGTCGTTGGTTTGTCATAGTATCATTTAGTTTTGTGTGAAACCGCTCTGTGAACTACATCTCTCGTCTCCAACAATATATTGTACCAACACTAGCTAACTTATGACGCACAAATGTAACGTTATCTAACCTGATGCGTTTTATCCAGCGACTCCTGGTCTTTTTATCAACCGGGAAGATAAAGAACAAGTGAGACCTGTTGCTGGTGTGAGTGCATCCCGGTACGAAACACACAGGCATCGTAGCTTCAGCGAGAGAGACGTCACTTATGTGACTTTTGGCAGTGTAGTCTTTCTAATTACGTATTTTCACAGTCTGATAATTCAACAGTTTTACAACAAACTGCGACTTTCTTGACAATTGTGTGATTCATGGCACAATTCAGACAGGATCAAAAAACATATTTGTCTCTCTTCGTTGGTTGGAATAAGGTCTCATGGTGGTCCACCGGAAGGGGAGGAACTTCGCCTCTCCATTTGTGTCCCACTCGTCTTTCTTCTATGATTCACAGTATAGTCGCAGGGCTTTACACCATGTTGTTTTAGACCTGTGGATAATGATTTACTATCCTATAAAATCCACGAGTCCTCCTGACTCTCTGAGAGAAAATTAAGTGTGAATTGCCGCTCTGGCTCTTTTCCTTTGATGAGCACTCTGTTCTTATTCCTCCTCTCTAATCCCACTCTGGGGAGCAGAGAGCCTCCAGTCTCCATCCTCTCGCCCGGCCTCGTAAAACACGACCACACAGCTACACGCTCTCCTGACCTCCCACTCGCTGACCTGCCAACCGCCACCGAGCTGCAAGAGGTCTCATGGAACACCCGATTAGGTTTAGAGTAGCATCTATCTTGATAGGATACTGTAGGAGTCTGTTTTATTAGCGCAGGGAGAAAGATTGGAAGAGGCATGCGAGAGAACTGATGAGTAAAGCGAGCATGAGAGGCAGAAGACGGAGAGGAGCAAAGTGAGTAAACGGGGTCTTAGTTTGACAGGGTTATTGGAGGCCCCCAGACTTGGTGCTCTGATTTGTGACGACATGATTTCAACTATCCCACTGGGAAACATTTAAACACACATACACACGCAGGTCTTGTGGGGAGAGGTTAAGTGCTTATTTATTTGGAGAGCGGAGTAAATGGTTTCCACTCCCCTCCTGCTCGCAAACCTTAAACTGTTAAGTGTAGTGAACTCTGACTCACAGAGGACTGTTACTGCCGCTCTCCTTCACGCCACTCACCACCTTTGAGTGTGTGTATACACCCACCATATGAGGGCGCCTGTAATTAATTGCAATATCCCATCAATCACTGCTGCACTTCCTTCTAAATGAAGTTAGAGTGGATTCAGTTCAAAACCGCCTAAAGTTTCTTGCGTTTTTTTTTGCATCTTCAGGTACATCGGTGCGCTGGGGGCCCGTGTGATCTGCGACAACATCCCAGGCTTGGTGAACAAGCAGCGGCAGCTCTGCCAGCGCCACCCGGACATCATGCAGGCCATCGGCGAGGGCACCAAAGAGTGGATCCGAGAGTGCCAGCACCAGTTCAGACACCACCGCTGGAACTGCAGCACGCTGGATCGCGACCACACCGTCTTTGGACGTGTCTTGCTACGGAGTAAGTCCATGGGTGTGTCCACATGTCTTTCTATGTCTGATTACTGACTGTGCGGCCAAAAGCATAGAGATACTGAGGCTGAACCTGAGCCCCATCTGCTACTATCTCACTCCTCATTCTCATCCTTCCTCCCTTCTCTCCATCCGTCTGCCCTCATTGCTCTGTTCTTTCTCCAATCTTTCCTCCTCATGCTCACGCATGCTGGTGCTCCGTGTTTATAGTCGCTAATGGACTGTTGTAATGCCTTACGCCTCGTCAATAAACACACGGGCTTCGAGACGCGGGCTTGTCATCATTTTGTTTTTCCACTCCTGCCAGACTTCTCTGCTTTGCAAGAGATTCATGCCAATACACATATGCACACACGCATGTTACAACATACATATTTTATAACTATCTTTGCAGCCAGTGCATGTATACCTCCTCCTTATGAAGGTTCTTTAACTGCACACTCTCTGAATCAAGAATATTTAGGGGCCTCTCCTGTAAAAACACCTGATATAGCCAAGATGTCTTCAGCTAGCTGGCTATTTTGGCCATTATGGATTATTTTTGCACAGCGATGCACCTGTAAGTCACTGTTGCGTGCAGAGCGACCAGTAAAAAGAGTGGCTCTAATGCTACATCTTAGGGTTTATGCTTTCTTTGTTGCTTTTGGAGTAAGGCATAATGGTAAATGCTTCATACTGTATCAACCTGTTAAAAACCGGACCCGGCTGCTATTCTGTCTTTCGGAGGTTGTATCGGGCTCACTTGTAAAGCTAGAGTGGAGACACTCATCATATGAAACTAGATAACCTAAGGAATCTATTGGTACCAACCATGCCATACCTGCATGTCGCTCCGAAGTAACATTAAAGTTTGGCGAGGAAAAACTGGCATGGCCATTTTCAAATGGGTTCCTTGACTTCTGACCTCAAGATATAAGAATGCAAATGGGTTCTATGAGTACCCACGAGTCTCCCCTTTACAGACATGCCCACATTATGATAATCCCATGCAATTTTGAGCAAAAACCATGTCGTTTTTTGTATGCACGACAAATTGTGTTATGTTCACCTATTCTAAAATTTGTATTTGAATGTGTATTTGAATATTTCTGCATACTGGGGTCCCTAAACAGTCTTGGAATTACATAAATTGGGTATGACTGTAAAGCTGAGACTCTTGTTGATCCAATGAGTCCAACTGTATTCATGTGTAATGATGTTAGTTCCCATAGTAGCCATTTCACACAGTGACTTTTTTCAGATTGTATACATATGGTGATGTGTCATATGACAGTTTTCCTAAAATTAGATTTGACAAAAAAAAATCGCAATATATATCGCAATACCGGTATATTGAATTGTTACCTTTGTATCATGATACTTACCGTATCGCCAGATTCTTGCCAGATTCAGATGCCAATACACAGCTTTAATTTACAGCAGCTCATTGTAGTGGATCTACATTCAGGTTGCATAAAATAAGGTGCTTGTCTCCACAGACTTAGTATCTGACATGTTATTGTCCCTCTTCCAGCCATCCTAAGCCTGAGTGGGGGTCGACGATGCATTGAAAAAAAATATCAGATATGGAGATACAGGCTGCGTGTGTGTGGAGGACAGGAATAAACAGTAATGTAGATGTAAATATTTAGATAGATATTCTCACTGTCAGACAAACAGCGCAGGTTTGAATGATGACCAGCAATGCCCTCCTACATCCTCCCCCACATACGCCCCCTCAGCAGCACCCACTGCCCCCTTCTCCTCACCCCAGAGGTGGGACGGGACATTCCAGTGAATACAGAGCGAGCAGGTTGGATCACACAAACTCCTCTGGCCCCAGCTGGTTCAGATAGACTGAACCTTGCTTTCAGATACAAAAGTACCCCACTCGTAGTCATTTATAATCAGTACTATGTCAGTTAGTTTTGTGATGTTATTTTGATATGCTGGTACTTGAGTATTGCCCATTTCATGGAAATAGGAAATATTGCTTCACTCATGCATTTACGTGTTACTTTTCAAGACAGTGTTAAAACAGAATTCATAAATGTAATGCATTGTTATTTATCCCTGTATGCTGATTATGGAATACTTTGCTATGCATTTAAACACTTCTTACAACTTGAGGATGAAGCTAGGATGCGTTCAGTCCCAGCACTGCTGACGCTTTGTATCATAGATACATGTGTGAAGCGCAAGTGAAACACCAGCCTGTGTAGACTGCTATATTAATTAAAATAGAAACTGGGCCTGGCCGATATGGCGTAAAAACAAATTTCGATTCCCAAAAAATGGGTTGCTGGTGGCACAAGATGAAAAGGTTGCATAGTCACCAAAATCATCAGGATTCATGCTTGGGGAACCATGAATATCAGCAGCAAATGTAATAGATATCCAGCAAATACTTTTTGAGATGATTTGTCGTGTGTTTCAAAGCATTGGTACCAGATGGTCGTCAGGGGGCCGAGGAGGTGAACAAATCATTACGAGCCATGAAAAACCAAATCACATTCCATGGCTGATAGCTTTTTAAATACCGAAGAACCGAAGTGTTGGTGAAAGAACTGACAGACCAAATGACCAACTGACTGACCGGGGTCATATGGACATGGACATCAGGGGTGGGGCAAAAAAAACCTCACATACACATTGCAATTCTTACCTTCGATGATTCTGAATCACTTCAAAAATGCCAAAAAAACAATTTTTGTAAGTTGTTAATAAAGTTGATGGAGCGTAAAAAAAGCTAACTCAACCACAAGAGCACAGTGAAGAACCCAGACGGTGGACAGCACACACATTTTGTAGTTCATGTTAAATAAAAGGCAAGCTTTTGGGCCCATTTTTAATTTAATAAAAAATGGCACTTCAGTTTGTACCCCACCACCCAGAGACTAATCTCCATAAACAGATTCTGCATTCACATGTAGAATCTGTTGGCAACAGGACAAGATTTTGGCATCGGAAGTGTTCTGGTTTCCGTCTGTAGTCCAAGTAATATTGTACAATCACCTTCAAGCAGTCTTTGGGTAAATGCAGGAAAACAGTCTGTGTGAAGAATAAAAGAGGCAGAGCGCATTGGCCGAAATGCAATTTCGGACCCCACCTGCTATCGTCTGACGATGATTTAGCTTTTTATTGGTTTAAAATTAGCTTGTTAACTGGCTACTTGTGAAACAATCCGGTTGTACACGTCGTCTCTCAACTCCAACTCCAGTTTCGCATCTCAAGTTGCTAATTAGACTGAAAACAATGAGCAGCGCACGGAAGAGGAGGTCTTGGCCCGGATATCTACAGGCTGCACAGGAACCCGAGAAATATAGCCCCTTGCCTCCAGAGGCTTACCCGTCGTCAGACCGATAGCCGATGATTTCAGAGATTGCCCAGAGACTGACCAACTCGCGCTGCAGCACTTTACAAAACTCTCAGTCAACTCTGGTTGGGTGAAGAAAATAACATGATCCACAGTCCGTTTCATTTCAAAAGACCTGCAGCTGTGCAGCGTTTTTGGATAACAGTGGCTTTGCTCTGTTCTCCACTACCGGAAATATAACGTTAATAAAAACACAGTGGAGCTCTTTGCTTCCCGTAAGATTCCCACCCCAGTTGGACATGCTTGCTTTTACTTTACAAGGAGACGAGACATACGGAGGATGAATTTACTCACTACCGGGGAAATTTTAATTCAGGTGCATCATTTTCTTCTACCTGAAACAGCATTCAAGTTGTTTCAACTCTGAGTACAGAGGAACCAAGTGAAAACCCACATATGTCTGTTAGGCTGTGACTACAAGCTCTTCTGAGTCTGGCTGTTGTCTTTTGAGGCATTCACTCCCACGGGCGCTGCAAAAAGCAACTGTGACTAAACACTATATCTAATGCTCTATGTGTCTTTGGCCACACAATAGATGAGTCATATTCTAAGGAACTAAAGAGACCAGGAAAGCACAGCAATGGTAGAAAATGCTGTCATGACATCACCCTGGCGCTGATTAATGGGGTATCACTGTGTCTGTATTTAAACAATTTATGTGAGCAGAGGAGAGCCCCGCAGCTGGGATTATTTCCATGATAATATTTAAACAGAGCTGTCCTATACTCCACATCAGGCCTGATATGCCCCCGTCAGCTGCACCTTCATGTCCTGATGGCTCACGCCCAGGCCTGGTTATGGCATTATGTGTATCTGTGCGTGCACGTTAGCATGTGGGCTGCACAGTTTTAAGTCTTTACTGTAAGTCGTAGAGATTTTATTGTATTGCATGATATGAGTGACTACAATTTGTGTTATTTTAACCTTTACCTCAGTCTAAACTCGTGGTTTCTTTTGTGCTTTCTCTCTCTCCATCTCTCTTTCTCAGGCAGCCGTGAAGCAGCATTCGTCTATGCCATCTCCTCAGCGGGAGTGGTGTATGCGCTCACTCGCGCCTGCAGCCAGGGGGAGCTGAAGACGTGTAACTGCGATCCGCACAAGCGTGGAAGGGCTAGCGATGAGAGAGGAGAGTTTGACTGGGGTGGCTGTAGCGATAATATCAACTATGGGATAAAGTTTGCCAAAGCCTTCATAGACGCCAAAGAGAGGACGGTTCGAGATGCACGGGCGCTCATGAACCTACACAACAACCGCTGTGGCAGAACAGTAAGTGTGTGATTACTGCAGCATCAATTCACCCACATAACTAAACATATTGTCTGACTTACATCTAGTGGTATATCTAGCGATGCAGACTTTTGTTTTATTTGCTGGAGATTTGATGAATCTGCATCTTGGACCCTATTCACACCTGGTATTAACATGCAATCTGTATCTGGCAACGCTATCTTGGTAATGACAATAGGCGTTTGCATTTATACCTGATATTAATAAGCGTCATCTCGGTTCCACCTGCACTGTGACCGAATCTTTATATGCAAATCACATAGGTGTAGCAGACAAACTGTACAGACCACATTCACACCTTGCTGGGATCCAATCTCAATACAACGCCTTTCCCAACTGCAATGCATTCTGAGTGCATTTTAGGGCACTTTTGATTTGAACCTACCGTTCGAACGCGGGAAAAGTGTTAAATATTCAATCTGTAATAACCTCTTCAGTTTCAAAATTGTCAGTGTATAACAGGCGACCGCAATGTTACAGTTAACTTTCATGAACTGAAAACACACTGTGAAAGGGTTAAAATTGTAAGACAAAAACATGGACAACTCCCAGACCGGACAACGCCGTGGTAGCGACCTGTAAATCACAACGTAGCCACGCCCTAAAGCATCCCCTGCTTTATGGTCTATTTGACTCTAAATGGGACCATAATTCACTAAATGAACATCATGCTGTATTGAAGAAGACTTAAAACTAGCGATTGAGACCATAAACTCATGTTTACAATGTTTACTGATGTAATAAATCAAGTGAGGGTCATTTTCTCATTGACTTCTATTCAATCAAACTTCTTTTTGCAACCAGAGGAGTCGCCCCCTGCTGGCTATTAGGCAGAATGCAAGTTTACTGCATTGGCTTCACTTTTCAGACCCAGAGGTTGACCATAAACTCATGTTTACAATGTTTACTGAGGTAATAAATCAAGTGAGAAGCAGGATAATTTTCTCATACATTTCTATACAATCAGACTTTTTTTGCAACCAGAGGAGTCGCCCCCTGCTGGCTGTTAGAAAGAATGCAAGTTTAAGGCACTTCAGCACTAGTTTCACTTTTCAGACCTGGAGGTTGCCAACTGGTTCCTACAATGCACTGTTAGGAGCTAGGATAAGCTAGGTGGGTAATTGCATTCAAATTAGTTTGAACTTTTTTGCAAAAGTGACAGCCCTTGTGCATTTACACCTTTTGTTAACAAGTGTTTTTCCTTATACAGATACAATTTTCAGTTACAGGTCACATGTTAGTATTAAGTATAAATAGGGTCGCCACCCAATATAGGTAAAAGAAATTTTGTTCGTGGTGCTCAGAGCGTTAAAAAAAACATATTTAGAGAATTCGACACCCTCTCTCCATATCTCTAGGTAATCCAGAGAGTTTGCTGTCAACAGTTTTAATAGGGACTATTAGTAACTCAGATGAAAACTGTTCAAAGAGATCTGTGGATTACCCAATGTGAATTTTTAATGCAATTTTCAATGCTTTGATCACATCAAACAAAAATCATTTAATTGGCGTGGAGGCAGAAATCTCAGAGGTGGATATCTATGTCAAAACCTCGGCTGATGAAACCAAAAATGATCTACGAGACTAGATACCACTAGAGGTGCATCAAGTGAGAAATATCTTTTTATGAAATTAGGTTTCAACCAAATGTTAAGAAACGTTGCCGCCTTTTTTTAGAACATGCAAAACAAAATGTCTCAATGGCTATAACAACACAATCCCCACTTCTCTCTCTATGTATTCAGGCTGTGAAGCGGTTCATGAAGCTGGAGTGTAAATGTCACGGCGTGAGCGGCTCTTGCACGCTGCGGACATGTTGGATGGCCATGTCCGACTTCAGGAAGACCGGCGACTACCTGAGGAGGAAATACAACGGGGCCATCGAGGTGACGATGAATCAGGACGGGACGGGCTTTGCCGTGGCTAACAAAGCCTTCAGGAAGGCCACCAAGAACGACCTGGTCTACTTCGAGAACTCTCCGGATTACTGCCTACAAGACAAAACAGCAGGTAAGATGGCGAAAAAGGAGAGAAGAAGAAAGTGGACAGGACTGAAAGACGCAGAGAGGCAGCTTCTCATGGGTGTTGATGGATTGCCCCTACTGTGTTATGTTTTAGGGGTGTTATGTGTATGTTGTGTGTATGTTCATGCATGACTAGTGTATGTGTGTGTGTGTGTGTGTGTGTGTGTGTGTAATGGTAGTCAGATAACACAGCAGGACTCCTGTGTGATGTCGGTGGAAGCTAATATCCTTGTACCCCGAGGACATGGTCGTTCTGTGACCACCTGACCTCTATCAGTCTCTGTCAACGCACACACACACACACACACACACATATACATATATATACACATATATGCACACTCCCGTGGTCAGAGGAAGTGTTGATCAACCTTTGCACAATGCACTTATGACTGTTTCTGATTGGTTGGTTGATCGACCGTCAGACAAACTTTTACAATATTTGACCATCACTCAGAAGCTCTGTCCAGTTCATCCTTGCTCCCTTTGTCTGCCTCACTCTTCGTCCATCCATCCTCCCCCCTCTTTCTCACCTTCCCAGAGGAATCCACAGCCTAGGGACACAAGCAGCTATTTTTTTTTTTTAAAAAATCACTCTTTTCTGTCTGTCACAGTCTCTCCCTCTCTGTCTGTCTGAACTAAGCGTAGCTGGAGGGCAGAGTGGGCCTCAGAGTGTGAGAGCCTGTCTGTCTGTCACGCTCCACTGTCCATTTAACCCTCACACACACACACTCACATAGAGTGGCTTCAAAGGGAGCAGTGGCTTGGGAAAGGCAGTGTAACTATAGGCCACTCTACCAACACTGCATAGTTGTGTGTGTGGGTCTGTTGTTCTATGGGCAGCTTGTTGTGATAGGTAGCAGTTCAAACAGGGAGCTTCTCACACGAAACACCAGCACTAATCTCTGTGGGGATGACATTCACATAAGACACACAGACAATATGCCACTGCATTAGGTAATAGCCAGACTGCTAAACACTATGATGCACTAAACAACGGCGACTAGTAGCATGTTTCCACCAAGCAGTCCAGTTCAGTTCGTTACACATTAGAACGGTTATTTTCGCGTTTCCATCGGCAAAACTTGTGGATGGTATCAAAAGAACTACTCCGCCTTTAGTACCACCTTGGTCGAGGTTTCAAGCGAACTGAGCCGATACTAGAAGGTGGAGTTAAAACACTGCAGACCACTGATTGGTCATAGAGAATCGTCACTAGCGCAACACAGCTGCTGTTTTTTAATAGACTAGCTACCGCCAATAGCGACGACAATTTTTAATTTGCTCAACCCAGATTTTTTTTAAAATGACAACTCGCAAAACTACACTATACACTACGCCATACACACTACGTACACTACAATTGACAAAATGATTCAGCGAGTGTCTCGTTGAAGATGATGTCACAGTAGTTTCACTCACTGCAATCAGCGGTAATCAGCTGAGAATCCCGTCTAAACTGAGGGGGTGCTATCTGCAGTAGAAACACGGCATACAGAAAAAGACCTGGTACCAAAAATGAGTCGAGTCAAGTCGAGCAGAGCAGAGGCATGCCATACACGGCTTAGCGTGCTACTGCAGATCAAACATTGAACCATATGGGGAGCTTAAGTGAAACTAAAACTGTGACATTTGTAATGATGAAAATTACCAAAGCTTCAGTCCTGGAACATAAACTTGTTTACAGTGTCGTCCATTTGTCTAGACAGAGATGGTGATGTGTTTCTTTTTAAAAACAGTGTAATGTTGTTTTATTTAGCATTTATGTATTAGCTGCCAAACACCATTTTCCACAAGCCCAAGGCTGTCATGGGTTAATACCGTCACAGATCCAACGCCACCA
Source organism: Sebastiscus tertius (assembly GCA_916701665.1). Taxonomy (NCBI): domain Eukaryota; kingdom Metazoa; phylum Chordata; class Actinopteri; order Perciformes; family Sebastidae; genus Sebastiscus; species Sebastiscus tertius. Next base: position 10,463 of record CAKAOH010028851.1, read on the forward strand.
ACACATCGCAAAAATCACACCATCATCATCATTTTAATGTTTTTCAATGAAAATAATGATGTGAAGATGATCATTCCCTCTAATATCGGAAATCATATTGCAATTGCAATCAGTTAAAATGATCACAATTAACCTGACAATTATTTTTTCGATTCATTGTTTGGTCTATAAAAGGTAAAAGAAAAAACAAAACAATTCAGTTTCAGCAGATCTGTTGGGTGATGTCTGGATTTTTGGCTTGAAAAATTACTTAAACTATTAATCAATTTTCAAAAGAGTTGCAGATTAATATTTATTTGATCGACTAATCAATTAATCAAGTCATAATTTAAGGACTTTGGCTTTTTATAGAGATAATCCACCAGTTGTTATTGTTGTTAAAATCCATTGTTAAACATAAAAGAAGAGAAGGTTCACTTTAAGGTTTCACTAGCTAACTCTTTTGTGCTCTGTGCAGGCTCCCTGGGCACGGCTGGGCGGGTCTGCAACAAGACATCACGCGGCACGGATGGCTGTGAGGTCATGTGCTGTGGGCGGGGCTACGACACCACGAGAGTCAAGCAAATCACCAAGTGCGAATGCAAGTTCAAATGGTGCTGCGCCGTGGAGTGTAAGGACTGCGAGGAAGCCGTGGACATACACACGTGCAAAGCTCCCAAACGAGCCGAATGGTTGGACCAGACCTGAGGACACGCCCCCCTCCGCCCCCTGTAATGCAACCCCACCCCTTTCCCCTTTACGGGACATCCTGTGGAAACATGGCATTCTGGGAAAGTTTGTCCGAAAGTGCTCGGCGTCTCCGCCCTCCCCTGCCCCCACCTCGGTTCATCATTGCATGGCTTTTCTACCTGTCTCTGTGAAAGCACTAGAATTCAGTACCCATCAATATGAATTAACACCCATTAGCCCCTGTTTGTGAACGGCCCTGAGACTGAACTGCTGGGATCAGATGATGAACGGTGAAACCAGTGAACACTTTGGGGTTCGAGTGGATTGGATTCAGTCCAGACGGCCTTTTTTCTAGCGTGTGGTTCTGGGTTAAAAAAATGGTTTGCTGCTTTCATGATGCTTTAAAGACACATTTTTACATTAACTGAGCCTTCAAACGTATTCAGTATTATTACATCAACATCCTATACTCACATATTTTTCTTTGTTTTTTTGGGGGAAATACACTTTTATCTACCAAACACGAATACTTGGTTGGACTTTGGGAAGTAGCTCGACAAGTGCACTTTGAGAAGTGGACATCTAAGCGTTAAGTTTGGCTCTGCGTGGCCAAACACAGAGGCAGAGGACTACCAGAGGACGGGGAGATGGACACTAGATGAATAAATGGACGGATGCGTCATTGGGACATTGAATGCAACTTTAAAAAAAAAAAAAAAAAAAAAAAAAAAAAAAGTTTAAAGTGATTTATTTAAATTGTAAAGTGTTGTTTCATTTCTCATCTGCGGATGAGACTGCACTACATTGGCTGACACGAGGAGAGAGAAGAGCACTCCCATTATTATGATTATACAGTGTACTCTAGTTTTCAGTGTGTAAGACGACGACAAACTGCTGCTGAGAAAAGAAGAAGAAGAAGAAAAAGACCTGGATGGTCAATCAGTTGCACAAAACCACAACATCAGACAGATTTCACTTCTCTGCTCTCCAGCTTGCTTGTATAACATTGTGTATATTGCCTTATCTAAACAGATGTTCATATGAAATATATGGTGCATTAGTATGACACTGGGATCTTTGTTTTTTGTTCAGACAGACAAACACAGAGGTTGAAGGCAAGACTAGACGCAGATAAAGCAGAACTAATCAGTGTGACCGAGCAGGATAGTGAGTAAGTTCCTGTGCTGTCATAACCTGCCGTGTTTTTCCCATCACACACACACACACACACACACACACACACACACACACACACACCATCGCTGCTCCTCACCAGCATGAGTTGAGAGCCACTGTGGCAGTAATAATACAATCTATGTCGGCAACAAAGGCTGATTCTGTGTGAGTCGGGGTGGGGTGCGTTATATCAGTCGAGGGGAGGGAAGTGTTTGATTAAAGGCCCAACCTAAACCCCAACCCCTGCTGGCCTCATCCCACCCCTCGCTATGTGGAATTCCAGGTGGGTCCCAGGCTAATGACTAGATGGCTGTAATTACCCGGGGCTGTTGATAGCTGGTGATTGGACATGGTCGTGCCACAGAGGACCTAGTGTGGGCTCCTGCTGAGACCACATTTAATCAAAGGCTTCTTGGCCGGCTTATCAAAGGGAATACTTTCCAGCAATCTTCTCTGCCTCAGCCCCCTCTGCTCCCCAGACTCAGTCCAGTTCAGTCTCTGTTACATTAGAGACTCCTGATAACGTGAATTCAAAGGGATATTGCACACACAAGCGCAAGACGAAAGTAGCGTGTAAACCATAGACTGTATATAAGAAGTGGACGTTGTCACCGTGATGTCTCCCATTGGTTTGTGGATTGGCATTTTGAAGCCTAGAGTTCAGCATTTTGGACATTACCATCTTGGCTTTTTGCAACCAGACATGACACGAGAGAGTGAAGTACGCTGAATAAGACATTTTTAGGCAACCAAAAAGGTTATAATGAACTGAAAACACACTGTGAAAGATTTAAAGTTCTAAGACAAAAACACGGACAACTCCCAGACCGGACAACGCCGTGGTAGCGACCTGTCAATCACAAGGTAGCCACGCCCTAAAGCATACCCTGCTTTCTGGTCTATTTGACTCTAAATGGGACCATAATTTACTAAATGAACATCATGCTGTATTGAAGAAGACTTGAAACTTGCGATTGAGACCATAAACTCATATTTGCAATGTTTACTGAGGTAATAAATCAAGTAGAGATGCTAATTTTGAATTTTCTTCCTAACCGATAGCCGACCCTCGTTATCCGATCATTAACCGCTAACCGATTATTAGGATTAGTGCATTTCATGCAGCTGTGCTGTGGTTTTAGTGCCTAACAACCCAGTTAAATCCATCATTTATCACCAGCTACAGTGTATGTGCAAAACAGACAACTGAGTCCCCAGTTCATCCATCCGGGAGAGTTACTGTAGCAGCCACGATGCTGCGTGTATTGTCGTGGACACATGCAGCCACTTTTCCGGTAAGTCTCCTCCGCACAGCATTTAGTTTAGCTGCGATGTTGTCAGCTGTGTGTCTGCCTGATGTAATGTTACTCTGTCTGCCCGGCGTAATGTCAGCGAGTGTCCAACAGACTGCGTGTGTGTGAGGACGGTGAGTAATGTAGCAGTGCAGTGTGTGTACAGTTTATTTGTCGTGAATAAATGCTACAACTCCTCAAGACCCAAGCCAAGCTCCTGTATGTTGCAACACCGACTCAGACTCACTTAAGGTGAACCAGCTATCTCCTTTAAGTGACAAGCCACTCCTCCGAGTTTTGCTCAGGTTTTTATTTATTTTTTTAATATTTCTTTTAACCATTTAACCGATAGCATTAATCGGTCAAAATTCTTAATGCCGGTTAATGGTTAAATGATCAAGTGAGAAGTAGGGTCATTTTCTCATAGACTTCTATACAATCACACTTCTTTTTTTGCAAACATAGGGGTCGCCCCCTGCTGGCTATTAGAAAGAATGCAAGTTTAAGGCACTTCAGCATTGGCTTCACTTTTTAGAAGTGGAGGTTGCCCACTGGTGTAAACACAAATGATACAGTATGAGTTCATTGATACCTTGATGCAGGAAGCAGACACAAACTCAGATACACCAGCTGAGATGAAAACACAAATTTGCTCTTTTGAGTCGCTTCAATCAATGCAATCTCTTTCACATTATACTGCTTTATAATCAATGTTTTTAATGGAGTAATATCACGATTCACCTTTCGGTCTACCAACTGCCCCAAAAAGGACCCTCAACATCCTAGTAGAGGTCTTTTAATAGCCACGGGAGGCCCATATCATTAGATAAGATAAGCTTTATTGTCCCTCAGGGTAATATTATCAAGCAATTCCAGTCATTTAAACTATTCTAGTGTCAGCTTCCTGTGGCAGAGTCTATCTGTGTCCTGGATGCCAGGCTGAGAGCATTCACAGGCAAACCATTAGTCTTCACAGCTGGCAGGCAGCGCCGTGGGCGAGAGAGATTGTACTCACTGAGGGCACAGAAATGGCATCACAGGAGGACGTCAACACTTTTTTGTAAGTTCAGTTCTATTGGCTGTGATAACATTGCACCCAGTGAATTACTGAGATCTGGGAATGGGAGTGGCGATATTACTAAAAAGAAATCAGATGATCTCACAGGGTTTAAATAAACCCCTAAAGAAGGCATAGTTATTTTGGAAGAGGCAATATAGGCGAACAGTGAAATTATCACTCAACCTTTGTAGACATCCATCAGAGTGCACAGACCGACTTTGTGGTTCAACTTTGACCGGCACCACTTGCGGTAGTTGTGCGGACTAGGGCTGGGTAATATATTGATGTTATATCAAAATCGTGATATGAGACTAGATATCGTCTTGGATTTTGGATATTGTAATATGGCATAAGTGTTGTCTTTTCCTGGTTTTAAAGACTACATTACAGTAAATTGATGTAATTTTCTGAATTCACCAGACTGTTCTAGCGGTTCTATTATTTACCTTTACCCATTTAGTCATTAGATCCACATCACTGATTATTTATCAAAAATCTCATTGTGTAAATATTTTGTGAAAGCACCAAAAGTCAACCCTACAATATCGTTGCTATATCGATATCGAGGTATTTGTTAAAAAATATTGAAATATTTGATTTTCTACATATCGCCCAGCCCTTGAACACACAGTTTTACTTTGTAATGGGGGATTATTATGGACATTATGGGTGCGCCCACTAGATAATCTGTTGGCTTGTTTACAATGAATGTCTTGACTGCTTGTATTCATTGTTTCATTGTAGCAATGTCCTCCCTGGTTTCAGATCTCAGAAAATAATTTGGTGGGTAAAACCCAAGTTGGAATAAACCACAATTAACCTTTAATTCCACAGCAAGGACAAGTAATCTGACTGGGACCAAATCACAGGCAAAGATCAAACTGTGGTCCAGCTGAATTTAAAAGGACCAGTAAGTAACAATTAAGGGGATCTATTGGCAGAAATGAATTATACTATTAATAAGAATGTTTTCTGTAGTGTATAATCATCTGATAATAAGAATCGTTGTGCTTTTGTTAGCTTAGAATGAGCTGTTTATATCTACATGGAACGGGTCCTCTCTCCACGGAGCCTGCCATGTTGCACCGCCATGTTTCAACAGTAGCCCAGAACGGACAAAAAACCAAACACTTAACTTTTCCTGCTTGGGCCGGAGTCAATAATGTTACTTGCTCCCATCGCCGCCACTCTCTCTCTCTTGCTTCACCACTCCTCAAACACACACTCTACGTTCTGGCTCTGCTCCAAATGGATCTAGAGAGGGACATTCGTGTTTTCGCGTCGGCCACCGTAGCTCTCCAACACGTTTGGAACACAGGAGAGGCTTCAGTTGGTTGCAATCTCCTCACCTCACCGCTAGATACCACCAGATCCTCCACACTGGACCTTTAAACGTTGCTCTCATACACTATTTTTAGTTTGTGGTCGCTCTGATCAATAGTTATTTATTACCTGCATCATAGCCGTGACATCACGTCCTTTTTCGGAACTGTGTGCGAGGCAATGTCGTTGAATGGAAACCTTATGTGGTTGTACCTTTACCCTGACACACACATTGCTGCAGTATCTTTAGACTGTTAGCCACGCAGGCAGCCCAATCATTTATTTAACATCATCACAGTTATTCTCAACCATGTGTCACCAACACTTCTATATTCTCTCTCACTCTTGACTCCCCCTGTGTCTCGGTACTGACAGTTAGATAGATTAGTCAGATTTATCAACCTTATGTCCAGGCCGTAATGCATGTCAGCCTGAGCTCTGGCTGCCAAATGACAACAACCCTGAGAATAGAGGATAAACCGCACTCCGATTACATACACAAACATGCATGCAAGTGCGCGCACACACACAGAGCCTGGAGGTACATGGACGGAGCAGAGCCCAAAACCCAGACTGTGTTTTACCTCTAAAATCCATCTTGGACTGAGAGATAGAAAAAAAGAAGAGGTGTGAGACAGTGAGAAGGAAGAGTCACATGGATGGATGAAGGGGATATTGAAATGTATAGGGTTACCTAGAGACCTGGCGGGCATGTTTATCAGCAGATCTTAATCTCAGCCGAAAGAACCGCGTTCCCCACAATTCATCATCATTACTCGCCCCACCTGCCACATCCCTCTCTGACCGCCTCCCTCCTGCTCCTTGCCTCTGATACAGGCTTCTGTCTGTGGGAATCTAGCCAGAGACCCTATAACATTCACCGTGGGGTGGTCCGGGTGTCAGCCATGCGATCTGTTTCGCACACATATTCACATGTACATACCTGCAGGCTAGGATAGGACCCCCTCAGTGCCCCCTGAGCTCACCTATCACCTGTCTGGTAAAACCCTCAGTATGTTAGCGAGCCTTTCTGCTCTGTCACTCACTATTTGTGACCAGAAAGCACATGCAAACATACAAGTGTGTGTGTGGAGGGATGAGTTTACCCCTCAGGGCCGGTAGAACCTGGGTCATTTTTTTTCCTGGAGGTTGGAAAGGGGGAGTCTGGTTGAGGTCAGGGGTCATAAAGTTTAGGTGTATCAACAGAGAATGACCACCACTGATCCGTCGCCTGTTGACACCTCCTAAACATTAACAGCTCGCTCATGTAGCTAAGCTCTTCTCTGGCCGGCCAGCAAAGAGGCGAATTTATTCAAAAGAACACCTGCTCTGCTGGATTAAAATCTGGCCTACAGCGTAGCTGCCTACAGTGTCAACTCCTCCATTCATCTTCCTGTTTCTATCTGATGGGGAGGGTGTCGGCCATTAGATATTAGGTGGTGCAGCTTCGTTGGGAGCGGGTTTGGGCTGGGAGGCAGTGGGAGCAGTAGGAGGTGCAGATTTATTAGGGAGCTCAGACTAATATTTACGTGACCTGCCAGGACCCGAGGGGTGTAGAGACAGAGAGGGAGAGAAAGTATGGGTATGAATTGCAGCGTCTGCATTGAGGGGAAAAAGAGGATTACGACACAAAACACTTATCCCCTGAGTCCTACAGCAAAAACTGTCATTTCCTATAATGGTTCACCGCAACTCATTTTGATAGCAATCACCCCTATAATATCACAGCAGCAACTCCAGTTCTCTTTTCCAAGGTCCAACAGGCAACTGGTCGCCAAATCAATTCTTTGACCTGGAAAGTTGCTGAGTAAAAGAATAAAACTGGAATAATTCCCCACCATTGGCGGAGGAGTATTTCAGAACTCACTCACCGTTGCATGTAAAACATTTCCGGTGCTCCAACAATTGCTCCAACTACTGATACATGCAACCACATGCAGGTCGACCTCAATGAATTTTCCGTGAGTAGAAAGCCCATGTGACCTGACACAGCACCAATTTGTCATCCCTAATTCATCTGTGATATAACTCACTCACTGCTAGGCCAGAGCTTAGCGTTGTACGGCAGAATATGCCACAGGTTCGGCTCACAGACACGAGGGTTAAAGAGGACAAAGAGCGCCGGTGCTGAGCCCGAGTCGAACATTTAAGACGCGGTGAATTCTTCACCGTACAAGGTGTGGGCTGCGATGTGACGCGGTTTGCGTGTGACAGTGTGAGTGTGTTTATCTCCCTCCCTGTGTGGGAATTTACAGACACACCTCGCAAGGCACAAACAACAGTGACCTGGAAAAATAGTCGAAATTCCACCAACATACCAGGAATCTGGGGGTTTGGGGCTGACAATACACACTGACAACGAGAGACAGAGGTGTGGGAAACAGGGGAGATACAGGGTCAGGGTCAAATTGTGTAGGCCTCACAGACATAGATACCAGTGAGTGATACCAGCTGACACACACTGATGCTGACACTAACAGTGATACCATGGCTACCTGAGTGACATTGATAGATAGCGCTGAGCCATCCCAGCGTGCACACACAATCAAACCAGCTCATCCCTGTGACTTTTACTCAGCATTATGTTGCATAGGGGTGTACGAAAATAATGATACACATGAGTATTGTGATATTATGTTTTCTGATGCTGTATCGATTCTCCATAACACTGTATCTATTATTTATGTAACGTCTTAAAAATCTGACGCTATTCTGTCTTGCGGAGGTTGTAGCAAGCTCAGATTTAAAGCTAGCATAAAAGTACTGGCATCACATGAAACTAGAAAACCTGAGGAATTTATTGGTATCAATACTAGTCTAGCATACTAACTTGTCATGAAGGAGGTTAAATAACGCTAAATTTTGGCGAGAAAAAGCTGGCATGGCCATTTTCAAAGAGGTCCCTTGACCTCTGACCTCAAGATATGTGAATGAAAATGAGTTCTTCCCTTTACAGACACGCCCTCTTGATGCTAATCCCATGCAGTTTTGGGCAAAAAACACGCATTTTTTTTGCATGAATGTGTTATTTTTGTCTATTCTAAAATGTATAATTGAATATTTCTGCAGACAGGGGTCCCTAAACAGTCTTGGAATTGCATAAACTGGGTATGACTGTAAAGTTGAGACTCTTCTGCATCTAATGAGTCCAATTGTATTCATGTGTGATGATGTTAGTCCCCATAGTAGCCGTTTCACATTGTGACTATTTTTTACTCCCATTTTATGTTTATGGTGGTGTGTTCTTTTTACTATGACTGTTTTCCTAAAATATATTTTTTAAAAAGCAATATTGCCTTGCTTACAGTATTGAAATACATTGAATCATTACCCCTGTATCGTGATGCGTATCGGATCGCCAGATTCTTGCCAATACACAGCCAAAGGGTTGTATGTCTCCTCTGCCACGGGGGGAAAAAAATCAGACAGACGCCACTTTAAAGGGTCTAAACACTGAACAAAAAAGGCCGCAGCTTTTTAAGTGGCAAATGGGTGAAAGGTGAAAGCATCTTCTGGAGTGTCTACCTGTACTCGTGTTCACAACTGTGTGTTTATTGTTGCTTAGAGTGGAGAAGATGTGTTTACCACATCACTGGAGACAACGTCCCACTCCCAGGCTCCGAGACTCCTCACCTTTAAAAACACAAACCACCAAAAATGCACATAAATTCACTCGTGCAACGAATCCTAAACTCACACCACACAAACAAACACTCTCTGTGTGGAATGTCTTGTTTGTGTTTTTGAGTTGCAGTATTCCTCCAATCTTCATTTTCCTGCTCATCTTCCCAGAATATGCCGTATATGTTCTTGTTGGCACTTAGATTGGCCCAGACATAGAATTATAGAAACTTGGGATGTGTCTTTTGCACAGTCAGTCTGTTGATGCCTACAGTAACAAGCCTCCACACCACCCTCGACTGGGCTTCACCTTCTACCAGCATTGAGACAGCTGATCGAGAGCAAGGACACAGTACAGTAGCCTCAGTCGCTCCATAAACAGTGGTAAACAGAGCAAGCGCTAGGCATGAAATGGAGGAATACTGCGCACAAAACGTTTACACGGAGCTGCCACGGGAACAATATCATTTCAGTTTTACAATAAAGTGCTGGTGTAACAAAAACAACAGAAAGGAAACTCATCTGTCCCTCTCTCCGTTCAGAGTGACTTGTTTATGCCTCAGCCTCCCACTCTCTGTAAGGAGATAATTCAATCAAGTATAATAGAGCTTTCACACAGGCTTAACCCAGCTTTGATACTAATGCTACAACACCCGAATCTGGAGCCTGATCTCATATATCTAGAATTTTATACTATTACATGTCAATAGATGAGAGGTTTCACTGTTATCTGGACTTTGTTAACACAGATTTGAAATCTGAGGTCAATTTCAACTGTCTACTTCAAATTAGAGAATACTGTTTATACACCGATCAGTGAATAACATTGACTATCTCGTTACAATGGCACCTGGCAGTGGGTGGGACATATTAGGCAGCAAGTGAACATTTTGAACTTTGAACTTTGTGTTGGAAGCAAAAAAAATGGGCCAGCGTAAGGATGTGAGCGACTTTGACAAGGGCCAAATTGTGATGGCTAGACGACTGGGTCAGAGCATCTCAAAACTACAGCTCTTGTGGGATGTTCCCCGCCTGCAGTGGTCAGGACCTACCAAAAGTGGTCCAAGGATGGAAAACCGGTGAACCGGCGACAGGGTCAAGGTGCTAATTAATGCACGTGGGGAGTGAAGGCTGGCCCGTGTTGTCCGATCCAATAGAAGAGCTACTGTAGCTCAAATTGCTGAAAAAGTTAATGCTGGTTCCGATAGAAAGGTGTCAGAACACACAGTGCATCGCAGTTTGTTGCGTATGGGGCTGTGTAGCCGCAGACCGGTCAGGGTGCCCATGCTGTCATAATGTTATGGCTGATCGGTGTCAGTCACTGTGACGTCACCCATTGGTTTGTGGACTAGTTTGTAAGCCTTGAGTTCTACGTTTGACCATCTTTGTTATTTGCAACCAGGAGTGACACGAGAGGGTGGAGCTAAATACAACCAAATGCTGAATTAGACATTTTAGGCGACCAAATTATAATTAACTTTCATGAACTGAAAATACACTGTGAAACGGTTAAAGTTCTAAGACAAAAAAACGGACAACTCCCAGACCGGACAACGCCGTGGTAGCAACCTGTCCATCACAAGGTAGCCACGCCCTAAAGCATCCCCTGCTTTATGGTCTATTTGACTCTAAATGGGACCATCATTTACTAAATGAACATCATGCTGTATTGAAGAAGACTTGCAACTAGAGATTGAGACCGTAAACTCTTTACAAGGTTTACTGAGGTAATAAATCAAGTGAGAAGTAGGATCATTTTCTCATAGACTTCTATACAATCAGACTTCTTTTTGCAACCAGAGGAGTCGCCCCCTGCTGGCTGTTAGAAAGAATGCAAGTTTAAGGCACTTATGCATTGGTTTCACTTCCTTCAACCCCTGTAATGTATGTTGCATTTTGTCATGTGTAAAACAATAACACAGTACCAACCAGCTGTGTAATTACAGACAAAAGCTCAGGAGAGAAGCAAAGCAGTCACATCATATTGGTGTCCCAATGCCTAAAGGAATTGTGGTATTTAAATTCGTCAGACAGGCTGGGAGACACCACACCTTGTTTTGTTAATGTTGTCCATAATCTCTTCCAGTAACTAAAGCCGACTACTGACAATGTTTTGATTCACTGGAAAACTGCTTCTCTCTTGAAGAAGACTGTGGGGGCAGGCAGCAGCACCAACGTCACTGTACGTTAAGGTGTACATTATAGATCATACATCCAACGCATGAGCACACATGTAGGATATACGTACGCATGTACACTGCAAATGCAAACATTCCTGCCAGGTACACACAGAGGGGTGTAGATGCATAAATCACTCTTATATGTTTCATGGTCTCACGAAACCCCTTGTGCAGGGAGAAACTATGCCACTATTCACATACATATACTGTATACAAACACAAAAAGCACAAAAAGCTAGCTGTGTGTGTGTGTTAAGTACTTCATTATTGGCTTGGAGCTCCGTCTCTATCAAGTGTTTGAACCGGGATAGTTTAGGGGAGAGTAAACAACAGTCTAATGTGTTTATCAGACACTAAAGCACACACCAACAGCTGTTTACCACACAGCGAGCCAAGCCGCATACAACAACAACAGCACGAGGATAACATGTAAATCTGATGGAGCTGCGCGCTGTAAGGGAGGGTGATGCTGAAGGGGGTCTGTGTCTTGGATTGGTTAGTGAATATGGCCACCCTGCATGTGAATATCCACCTGCTGAAACACACTCTCTCACCTTATAGTTTAGAGCAGTGGTTCTCAACCAGGGGTCCGGGGACCTCCAGGTGTCCTTGAGAGAGTTCCAGGGGGTCCCCAGAAAATTGGGGAAATAGTTTATTTTCACTATTTAACTCACTGTAGAAGTGAGCCCAATGTGAGTAAGAGTTAGAAGAGTGACTATTCTGATCCAAACAATAACAAAGATATTTTTAGATGGAGGTCCTTGAAGCAAATTCTTATCAAACGTGGGTCTGTGACCTAATGTGTATCAATTTAAGGGTCCTTGACACGAAAAAGATTGAGAACCACTGGTTTAGAGTCAAAGAGGGAGTGATAACGAAAGCTGTGTACGCTTGAAAAGCCTCCTACTACCGGTAAAAAAAAACTAAAGATGATTCCACTTCACAAGAATACGCCAGACTAAACTACATGCAGATATGCACGCAGGAAAACCTGAAGAAACAATGAATCATCATTATTATACATACTGTGCACACAGAAACACAGCAGATGTCACCACCATCACCACCACAGTCACAGCCTCCACCCCTGAGATTTAACTGACTATATGTTCATTAGTTAGTTAGCTTAAGAAAGAGACTGTTTGTGGATGAGTTACTAAAACCGATGTAAAATAAAAATGAAAGATGAATTACGGGGATTCACATGAGGATGAAAAAAACATATAACTGGAAGCAGCTATGTGTGAGGTCCTCGCCCCAAACACAAATAGATGAAATATTGCAACTTGCCTATTTGTCCTCTCAAAGAAACAGCGAGGTGCATCACCAAATGTGGTCTGACGCACTTTGTGTGCTTCATTGGATGGGTCTTACATTAACTATTTAGGTTTGCACATCTTCACTGTCAATGTTGTTTGTATGTCTTGGCCAAATGTATGTGTGTGTCAAAATTGTCTGGAATAGAAAACTTCCTTTATGCATCCTTGTGTCCATGCTCCTTTGTTCTCCAAGACGCGATCTGAAAATAATTAAAAATACAAGAAAATATTTAGACATTTATGGAAATGTACTTATATCGCGTTCGATGGGATGGTCGATATCACTGTCATGCCATACAGCCTGTTAGCTTAGCTTAGCACAAAGACTGGAAACAGAGGGAAACAGCTAGCCTGTCTCTGTCCTAAAGGTAACAAAATCCACCAAGCAGCACCTCTAAAGCTCAATAATTAACACCACTAGTAACCTCATGTCGTCTCTGCTGGTTGCCTGGCAACCTCATGCTGATGACAAGACCCCACGTGAAACCGATGTCATATTTTTTTATGTACAGATTAAACAAACAAGATTAGCATAGAATAGCATTTCATGTGCTGTTCAATCTCGTTTGTTTAATCTGATGTGCTACTTTTAGTGTTTGTATATATTATGTGTGTATCCGTAGTGGAGCTGGACAGTTGCAGTATGTCAAACATCTATTTGTGTCCCATGGGCAGACCTCACGCATTGCTGCTTGCAGATATACGTATGTTAAAAAAAAATGGTTTGAATCCAGTTGGGGACCTTTGTAGCATCTCTCTCTGTCATTTCCTTTCATCTCTATACTATTGTTATCTAATAAAGGAATAAAATACCCCCCCCCAAAAATAAAAAAAAAACATGTCGAGGGGATCTTTAAATGTGTACAGTATGTGAAGATTGGTTGCTATAGTAGTAAGCGTTGAGGATTTATGTCACTCTTCCTGATTGTGTCTTTACTGTCCACTCACAACTAGCGGTATCTTTGGGGGTGGCATCAATATTTCTGTCAACATCATCATCATTACCAGCAACTGTCCAGTCCTCACACACACAAGATCATTACCTTGAGTATCATGCGGCCCTTCTCTGCCAACTGTAAGGAGGATGTGTGGTTGAGTGTGGGACTGAGCCCAGAAGAGAGTGGCCTCTTGGGTGTGAGGAGGGCTGGATGAGTGTGGCGCTCAGCCCTGTCTGGATCCAGGAAAGAGTGAGATGTGAGATGGGGTGGTAGGAGATAAGTCCACTTCAGGAAACTCAATGGGACACTTCAGTACAGACGCAGCTCTCACCCCGAGCACTGTCTGTCTGTCTGTCTGTCTGCCTGTCAGGACAGAGAGAGAAAGGGACTTTGATAGTGAATTCAACTTAGATCAAGATTCTTAATTTGATTAAGAAATACTCTCGTCAGTCATTCATTACTAAGGTGAGTCATTTTTGGTCTGGCTAGTACCAAATACACAATAACGTGGCACTGACGCGATAACAGCAGAGTGTGTGTGTGCGTGTGTGTGTGCTCAGGCTGCAGGCCCAGTGACAGAGACAGATTGGGTGTCTGAGAGGGACAGATAGCCTTACAGCCAACCTCCACTCACTCATTGAGTGAGATAAAGAGGAACATTCACACACACACTTCTCCACTGGCATCCGACCAATCGCGTTGAGAAATAACTCAACCCTTAACACGGACAAATAGGTGTGGATAAGGCCTGCGTTGGGTCTGCAGAAAATTGACGATTCATCATGAATTTCAAACAAACAGATTAGAGGAAGACTGTTGTGGTATTCAAATGGACTTATAGGATTTGCCCGTGTATACACTCCCGCCGTGCTGTGTGAGACCCGCGAGGGCATGCGAGTACTAGAGTGTGTGAGGGTGCCAAAAACAGTGACAGGCCATTCTTCTGCAAACAGGTTTTCAACAAACTCTTATCTCTCTTTTTGCTCTCTCTCCTCATCCATTCCCAACAATGCCCTTTGATTACATTCCCATCACAAATATACTTGCTATATTAGTCAGTGCTATAATAGGACTCTTTAACCAGCTATTTCAGTGCATCAACAGAAAACTGGACACAGTTTATGCTTCTGTGGAAAAGCAGCGCTATGAGTGTGTGTGTGTGTGTGTGGGAGGGATGGTCCTGTGTTTCCGAGTGACCTCAGTGGCCCAGGCCGCCTGTCTATTAGAGCAGGGGCTATTAGACCATCAGAAAGTGGGAGCATCCCCTCTCGCCATGGTGATAAGATCAAGGCATTCCGACGGCCAGAGCGGTCATTACCCTGCTCTCTAGCCCATAATGTCCCTCCATTAAAACACCCCGTTGCCATGGAAATGCAGCTGCGGCCGTTTAAGTCATTTCTTTTGCTCTGCTGTCTCTCTGGGTCATTGACACACAAACACACAATGCATCGACATGTCGTCAGATAAACAGTCACACATGCACGCTGCTATCAGGGGGCACTATGTCTCTCTCTCTCACACACACACGCTCTGCTGTCTGGGGTGTGATTCAGGCTCATGTGGGGTCGTAGGCCGCCAGGACAGCGAGAGGATCACTGAGTCAGTGTCCACGGCAGCAGAGCTGATCGTACAGTAAGACAATCTGGACGGCTGAGTCATCATGCGGTCTGATAGCATCCAGCTTTCAAACACAAACATGGGCAGGCAGACAGATAGGAGGCTGACAGAAACACACACACAAACAGCACTAACACTGATCAGGATAAACAAACACCTCTGGTTGTTCTGAAGATTTTGAGTCAAACAAACCCGACCCCCTGTTCCTCTAATCCTCATTTGGCCACTTCCAAACTTTCTTCAGAGGCATCAGTAGACACCTCCTACGCCCAGATACACACGCACACACAAACTAACCCCTTCTAAACCCCCAAAAACTCAGCATAAAGATTTACCAAACCCTCTAGCGTTGCTCCTGAGGAACTATTGTGCATATCTGTCTGTTGCTCTATAAAAAAAAATAAAAAAGGTATTTATCATTACTTTATTTTTATTGGTATGCACCTTACAGAGCTCTGCACACTTAGTTTGATTGTACTTTGTGCAATGACAATAAAGAAATAATGAAATATGACCTAAAGATATATAAAGTAATAATATCGTAATAACTATCATGGTGAAAATCCTTCTAGAGCTGCAATGATTAATCGATTAGTTGTCAACTATTAAATTAATTGCCAACTATTTTGATGATCAATAAAATTGGTTTGAGTAATTTTTTCAAGAAAAAAAAAAAAATATTCTCTGATTCCAGCTCCTTAAATGTGAATATTTTCTTGTTTATTTACTCCTCTATGACAGTAAACTGAATATCTTTAAGTTGTGGACAAAACAAGACATTTGAGGACGTCATCTTGGGCTTTGGGAAACACTGATTGACATTTTTCAGAATTTTCTGACATTTTATAGACCAAATAACTAATCGATTAATTTAGAAAATAATAAACAGATTAATCGACAATTAAAATAATTGTTAGTCGCTGCCCTAAATCCTTCCCTCACCAGATTTCCCCCTCTACTTACTGTTTAATGTCACAACACAAAACTTGTTTAACCTGATTTGACAGGTTACATGTCTTCTTCTTTTTTTTTATGATGAGGCTCTATGTTTGGTGTGACTAATATACAGATATGTGATTAATATAATAAATATGACACCAAAACAAATATAAATATTTACAGAAATATTATAGTGCTACCATAAATATTGTGATACAATCACTCTAAGATCACAGACAGATTACAGACACACCCCAAGTCAGTGATTCTCAAAGTAGGGTCCGTGACACTCTGTCAGGGGTCCGCGAAATAGTTTGCTATAAATTCTAAAATTGTGCTGTAACATTAAAATAATGCATATAAAACAAGCATATTGTGTCCATTACTTCCACCCACATTAGCTTATTAAATGACCCTCTGTTTAAAAGTATATAAGTGGTGTTAACATGATTCAAATTGTGTTCTATGAAACAAGTCTGAAGTATTTAGGTTGAAAAGTTTTAGAAAACAAATAGTTCCAATGGCATCAAAGAGTACAAATGGTGGTAAGCATTATGCTTAATCAGAGTTATGAAGAGGGGGTCCTTGGAAAATGTTCTCCCTGGCCCCAAAAAGTTTAACAAACCCTTCCCTAAGTCCTTACAGAGAAGCTACTATGAATAGTGAAGACACCAAATTGAATCAAGTCAAATTCATCTTAATTCATACAGCAGCTTTCAAGGCTGCAAACAAATTACCTCACAAATAAACTACAAAAGAGATGAGAGAGTGAAAGCTACCATTATGTAAAATTGTAGTCCTTTCATTTCAGAAATTCAGCCAATAAATTAAACTTACACAAACTGAGCAAAAATGAGTCTGCGTTGCCCCCTAGTGACAAAAACTGAAACATGAGTCATTTGGCATCACAGTTCTTTCTGTTCAGTGCCATCAGGACCAGATTTCAAATGAGTTTTCTTGTGGTTTCACGCCTTGTCCCCCACTTTGAGGTGCAGGGGTCAAACACATCTTCTTAATAGCTCAAAGACATAAACAAACATGAACTTTATGCATTTCTTGCATTATTTAACAGGCTGATTTATGCAAGAACTACAACAGAACAGAAATACAAACATACATGGTAGATGTTCTCTTTATAGTCCCAACAGTTATAAATTACATGCACACAGTGGTGGAAAGTAACTGAGTACATTTACTCAAGTACTGTATTTGGGTACAATTTTGAGGTTTCCAAATTTTCTGCTACTTTATACTTTATACTTCCTTCTACTCACCACATTTTGGAGGTAAATATTGTACATTTTACTCCACTACATTTGTCTGACAGCTTTAGTTATTTTGCAAATTCATATTCTCAATACAAAATATAACTCGAACTATTTATGATGTATTATTATAGGTTAAAATACCCAGCAGTGTATAAAACAAATAAAATTAGTAGGGATGCTTGGGATGTTATTTGTCTTTCTCTGTATAATATATTTTTGGTGTTTTTTTTATATATGTCCCTGCACATGTCTTCACTTGTTTTGTAATCAGTTTATAACACAATAAAAACAAAAGAAAAAAAGAAAGGTGTCCCTTATTTGTGCAATA
>CAKAOH010028852.1:0-13269 GCA_916701665.1 Sebastiscus tertius
TGTGTGTGTGTGTGTGTGTGTGTGTGTGTGCGGTGACAGCTCCTTGCCTAAAAATAAAGGTCCTTTGACAAGTGATGAGTCATGTCCACACCTGCCAGCTCTGCCACACACACACATACACACACATGCACGCACGCACGCATACACACACACACACACACACACAACTATTCACACACACACACACACACACACACACACTATACACAAACATACCCACAAGGATGTTAAGGATGAAGTGAAAGCACATGACTGTTGAACTCTTGACTCAGACTGTAAACACACACACACTTTCTAGAGTAACTCCTGACAGTGAGAGAAAAAATACCAAAGATGGGGACGGCCAAAAAACAAACCGTAAAAAATGTTTATGTTTAAAACTGTATAATGGTCTATATATTGTACAGTTGTGACATCACAAAGTTACAGAAGTCCTGACGGCTTGTTTCAAAGGCACAGTTTCTGAATACTGTGTACATTTCTCCGTAGATTGAGGCGTTTCGATGCTTTCACAGTATTTATACCGCACTTAAATCTGCTTTATAATAGAAAAGACATGAAAGATATGGGACCTCTGAGTGTAAAAATAGACAAAAATATGATTTCAATCTGGATCTTAGACAAATTAAGAAGTAAAGAAGACACCCTGACATTCAATTTAAACTTTCTGACTTTTTTTGATCAGTTGAGATAAACTGAACCTCCAAAGAGAGCAAACTGTTGAGTGGACTATGAAATACCCGACAGTACCCAGCAGTGATGGTGCACTGAAATCAATACCTTTTACAATCAATTTATGATGAACAAATAGACACAAATACATAAAGAAAACCAGCAACGAGCAGCAAACTCACAGACACTTTAATACAGCTGCACTCAGTGGTGCTGCTAATGCACTAGATCTACTTCAAACAAACCAGAGCACACACACACTCACACACACACACACACACACACACACACACACACACACACACACACACACACACACACACACACACACGCACACTCACTCTCAGCCTCCTGTCTGCAGCCACTCAGGCCTGTCCTCCTGTTTAACTCTGTCTCTCTCTCTCTGTCTGTCTGTCGATGCCTAATTTGTCCCTGTTGAATAAGTGATGGTGCAGCATTGTGAACAGGCCGACTATGGTGACACACACACACACACACACACACACACACACACACACACACAGTCTCTCTGCTTCACATGAACCACTAAGACCTCAGTCAATAGTGCAGTAAAGAGGAGGTTATTGTGTTAGCGTTTACAACTTAATATCACGTATATTCTCCACCTTTAGGACTCAAAATCTATTTATTCTGTGAACACTCCAAAAGAACTCAGACCCTCTGAATACGGTTCGATTCAAGTCGCTTAATCTGTGCATGTGTGAACATAAAGAGCTCCGGGTTCAATTTGTCCTTTGCAACTGTATTTTAGCCCTCTAGAGTTGCCGTAGACAGATCACACACACGCTAGCGTGGACGAGGAGTAGTTAAGACCGAAGAAGAAACTACTGCACTGGAACGAAGAACACATCAAATGGCAACTGGAACCTTTTTTTCATAAGAAAACCACGCTGCAGTGCCACGTCAAAGTAAAAAAACACTACGTCAAAAGTACTTCACCACACACCATAAAATGAGATAAAGCGGAGAATCTGCTGACACATGCTCCTTTTACGAGAAACTTGGCAGTATTCTGATGAAGATAGGAACTATAGCGTGAACAGAGAGGAGACTGAGAATCCATCAGAGCTGAAGTGGACCAGAAACAGAACCAAGTCCTCTTTCAAATCAACTGACAATGTGAACACAAAAAGACCTGAGTCCCTTTTCTGTTGGTCCACTTTAAGAGGACTGAGTTTGGTTCGTTTAAAAAGGACTAGATGTGAAAACACCCTTAAATCCCTCTAATCGACCTGTAGTGTGGCACAAAATAACTCCTGATCGTGTACAGTCTGCAGACGCCTCTGAGCTCCGCTCTGACGACACAGCTGTGCAGAAAATCGTCAGTTAGAGTTTCCTTGTGGTTTCACACAGATGGAGATAGAGATCACTGCGTGGAATAACAGAACAGAGATGGAGGACAGACGTGTGCATTAACCTCTAACTGACTCACGACAGGGTTGATGAAGACTAGGAGGAGGAGGAGGAGGATGAGGAGGAGGAGGAGGAGGTGTCGAAAGAGCGAGAATAAGATAGTGAAAGATATTGGTGGTGGAGAGACCGGAGGCCAGATGTATAAAACTCACAGAAACAGAAATATGCAGAGAGTTTATAGACGATGTCTACACATAATTAATAATTCTCATTATCATTGTGATACTGGTTGCACACACCTGATTCTGCTCCCAGTTAGTCCTTACTGGATGTAGACAGAAAACTCATTGATCGTCAGTTAGATACTGGAATTTTCAAGGCCCATACCAATATCAATATTATTATACTAAGCAACCTTATTGTTTATACCATAGACAGTCTTTTGCATCACAGCGTCACACGAGTTGTAATATTTCTATGTGAGTTTTGCCTATTCGCGTCCTTCTGGTACGTGTTTTGGATGCGAGGGGTTGCGTAGCTTCCCAGCCTCGGATGCTTGATGAGCTGCTGCTCCTAGCTTTCAAACCGGAACCAACACGATGGCTCGTTTGGAAACTTTCTTCTCTTATCTCACGAAAATAGTTCACCGAAATGTGTTTCTGAAAACATTTAATGAGAGAAATAATCCATGCAGTTGATGAATTTGTCTTTATTTTAGATCGACAACGGTTAAATTAAAAGTTTCTCGGGAGTTTCCAGAGGCGGCGAGTCGCCCTGGACGCCCCCTGATTCGCATTAAGTAGCCAAGACCTCAACTTTATGCACATAAGGAGTGGCCAACGTGACGGTCCGTCTCTCGAAAACGCCACGCCACGCAACCAGAATGCATCGCACGGCTGCTTACATAGACAATCAGTAGGAAGCGTAGAAAGGACGGATCCTGCGGACGCGTTCAATTCACGTCGTTGGCAGCATTTGCGTGTATTCGCCTCTTTGCACTGACCTTGTATGTGACCTTGTGAAATGTTCAGAATTAAGACTTTTACTTCACTACTGCTGAACGGAGAATCTGAGAGACAGCTGAACTCTATACGTTCACCTCCTCTATAAAACTCTCATTATACTCCTCCTTACTGCTCTCTGAGTGGAGGAGACCGCCCACACTCACATCTGCTTCTACTACAGTATGAACATACGCCATAACTTGGCGTTCCTCTCCTATTAAACACCGTTATAAACACACACACACACACACACACTCACACACACACACACACACACACACACACACACACACACACACACACACACACACACTATAATAGTATTATGGTCTGTTCTTGGTAGTCTGCCAGTTCTCTTGAACACTGTGATCTGTTTGAACATGTTGCCATGTCTAACAGAAACTAATTGTCTCTGGGTTATCTTACACACAGTACACACATGTTGTCCTTCAGCCAGCACACAGAACTCATAACATACCTGAAGCATTACTCGTCCATTAGCTCTTCTTAAAGGTTTATACTGGGACTGGTTGGCCTTTAGAAACAGTAGAGCACACACACATCTCTACTGGGACATTTATAAACTAACAAAAGCTGATTACTCATCAACATTTCTGCATTTATCCTGTTAGAAGTTCTTATCTTCGTACTTCTCCCTGACATTAAGACTGTTTTAGACAAGTTTAATCACCACAGAAGAAGAGGTTTGACTTGTTGCAGTCAGTGTTTAGTGCAGCTAGTTCTCCACCTAATATAACAGGAGAGTCGTAGAGTCGTCCAGTTAAAAAAGGGAGTATAGTAGAGATTCCTGGTGGATGACTTTGTAACATGAACGCTGTACTTCTACTGATTTTCCTTGAAATTGTCATTATGGAAGATTAACTGATTGTCACTGCGATAAGTTTCCAGACTCATAATATCCTGTTCTATAGTAGAATAAACTGCTGATAATAATCCTTCAGACTGTTGGCCTTCCTTCCTTTGGATCATATTCCATCATCACAACAGTAGAAAACAGTAAAAAACACATCCAAACCAACACAGCAGCTCTGATTTCTGTCTGAACCATCCGGGACTACCAACCAGGCAAACTCTTGATGCCTAATATGATAATACTACCGTAGGGCTGTCCAAGATAACAGGATAATAACTGTTATATAATAATCTATTTAACGCCACTAATTTCTTTAAGGCATTAACACAAGTTGTTTTCATGTTGTAGTGGACTCAGTTTTAAAGCTAAAAGTGTCGATACTGGTATCATATGAAACTAGAAAACCTAAAGAATCAATTTTTTTCTCTCGTAAATTTGCTATTTTAATCTCAAAGAATATCCAAGTTTTCTTTCCTTTTTCTGTGTAAATTTCCGACTTTAATTTTAATAATAATTCAGAGTTTTTCTCTGAATATTTCCCCCCTCCCCCAGCTCCATAATGATTTACTTATAATGGCCCAGATATGTTGTCGTATTCAAGATAGAAAAAGACAGAACCAAATGAAAACAGTCCTGCTTGGGCTGTTAAGTGCTTAGAAGGGTGACAATTGGACCGTCACATATATAAAATGTATAGAAGGGACATTTCCATTCAAGGTAACACTCTGTGTCCACGCCAAGCATGAAGGAGGAAGTGATGACACCACATCAACCTTTATAAAGAGTATGCAGGTTAATGACATGCTGAATGTACTAACCTTATTTCTGTCGCAGCTGCATGTTAATCAGCGTTGGCGATCTGCCTCGAGTCAAGGTAATGTGACTATTCTGTTTGTTTGTGTTGTTAATGTTGTTGTATGGATGGTATCCATAGCAACGGGGTCATCAGGTGCCCCAGGAAAGGACGCATCTAGATGATGTTTAGGGGTGTTTTTACTCTTTGATATCTCTGACTGAGGTTTATTCAAAGATTTAATCATTAATGTCACATGATGTCAACTGGAGCTTAATGAGCTTCATTTAATCACACTGAGACGCATTCCTCTGGGACACACTCACACACACACACACACACACACACACACACACACACACACACACACGCAGCTGTCCCAAAGCTTGTACAGTATCACATGAGCCTTAGTCAAGCTGGAGTCATGTGGCTGCATGTATCCTCAGAGAGACCTACAGCTACAGACGAACACAGACAGGAAGACATCCAGAGAACATTATACAGAGTTATCTTATATTTTTAGGACAAGTCACTTACTGATAAATTCTGCTCATATGACCATAAAGTGAATATACAGTTTGTCTTTTAAACTGAAGCTCGATACGGTTTTGGTACCCACTCAAAGAGGCGGAGCACTGGGGATCAAAATCTGTCAAGTATTGAAATGTGGTATATAACATTATGTGATCTTATTTACTTATTCTCTGATGAGATAGAACACAAATTAAATCAAATTGTAGCCAATTTTATTACATTTTATTTAGGAAAAGTTCTTAAATGGCTGCTTGTATTTAGACAACATTTAAAACCAAGATGTTGACGGACAAAAACCAAGATGGTGATGGCCAACAACCAAGATGCCGATGGCTAAAATGCCGAACTCGAGGCTTCAAAACTGTAGTCCACAAACCAATGGGTGATGTCACTTTGACTACGTCCACTTCTTATATACAATCTATGTTATTGGGCCAAATTTCATGAATTTGAGCCCCCTAAAAGTCCACATCCTGGGTAGAAGAAAGAACTCTGTATGTGTATGTACTGTATACAGTATGTGTACTGTGTATTTGTGTAATACAGTGGTTGAGTAATGTGTATATACTGTTAATATTGATGCATCAAACACTCAAACACTTTGACAAAAAGTGAAAAAGGCTCAAAGCGTTGTGACGCGAACTTAAAGCAGCACTGTCCAACTGATTAAATCAGTCCATAATAAATAGAATAAAAGGCTGTTCATCTGTTGTGTAATGAATGTACACTGTGTGTGTGTGGTTGTGTGTGTGTGTGTGTGTGTGTGTGTGTGTGTGTGTGTGACAGGGTGTTTTCTCGTCTCTCATCCTGTTTGTGAGGAAATGGAGACGTCTCCTTACTAAGTTGAATTCTGCCGTGTGGAGCTCGCCACTGATTTATGTCACAGACGCTCCACAGACGCTTAACCTCCACACTTCAAACTGTGATTTATAAACTTCATTAGACGTGTTACACGAGCTCAGACTGCAGTGTTTAAACCTTTATTATATTTTTTATATTTATTATATATAATATTTCTTATCTTGTTTCTGTGAAAGGTTGATCTGACAGCAGCTTCATCTTGCGTTCCTCACATCTGTTTTGTACAGTAAGCGACATACAGCAGATTAATGAGTGATAACGGGGGGGGGGGACACCTGCGGAGACATCCCTCCGTCCCTCTTCCCTCCTCTCTCTCTGGGAAGTAAACTTGGACAGTGAAAACAGGAAGTAGGGCCTACCGTGTGACTCAAACACACTGGCTCTAATATTAGCCTCTCACACATATAGAGCCCTGCCCCCGTTTCCTCCGGTCCACGGAGAGGACACCCCTCTACTGACTGCAGCCCTCAGGGAAACCGGGTCAAGAGGAGAGCAGGCCTGAGCGCTTCCTCTATACTCTGAGAGTTTACTAAGGCTCAGGAAAACTAACTGGGCCGCAGTGAAAACGTGTCTTTAACGCCGCGGGTTCACACTACGTCTTTGTCTGTTATGATGGTCACTGTGTCAGATTATAGAGTCAGAAAATCTTGCCGTGACTGGCCCACGACCAGTCAAAGCTCGCCGTTTATAATCGGGCAGATATATCGGGTATTCTGGGTACCTCCGATCAGGTACCAGGTAAATATGAAAGATGACAATGTGAGTGAGGCTCAGACAGAGCAGAGGAGACGCCACGGTTTCAAAAGGGGGAATTATCACGTTATTGCAGACCGGTTTCAGCTTTCACTCTCTCTCTCACGCAAACCGGCTTTATATTTACAGTATCTTCACTCCACTTCACCTGACATTTATTCCAAGTGTTGGAGTCTAAAACATAGACTGCTGTTAGCTGTGGACTAGCTTTAGTCCAGACCTCCCTGGAGCAGAGCTAGTCCTGATCTTAGCTGTATGCGACCTACCTTGGGTAATATAATAAAGATGAGGCTACTGACAGTATCACTAAGTCTCAGGATCACTGAAAAGCACTTTTCTTTGTTTAATACTTTGAGAATTAGGGATGTTTCCACAGATTTTAATATGAAATAAATATAAAACCAGTAGTTGACTGAAATGGTGGGACCTTTCTGACAACACAGAATCATGGTTTGCAAATATGACTAGATGTGATTTATTGGCCAAAACATGCCAAACTATCGGTATGACCCTTTATGGTGCCAATTTGATTTTACTCACTCACTCCCTCATCTTCAACCGCTTTTCCGGGGTCGTGTCGTGGGGGCAACAGCTCCAGCAGGGGACCCAAACTTCCCTTCCACGCCAGAATTTAGCGCAAGTTTGGAGCGTTATTTAACCTCCTTCATGACAAGCTAGTATGACACGGTTGGTACCAATGGATTATTTAGGTTTTCTAGTTTCATATGACACCAGTATCTTCACTCTAGCTTTAAAACTGAGCCCGCTACACCCTCTGAAAATCAATTGTGTTAACGCGTTAAAGAAATTAGTAGCGTTAAAACTAATTTCTGATAACGTGTTGTAGCGTTAACTTTGACAGCCCTGATAGTTTTATATACAGACTTTTGTAGCAATTATCCAGTAAGTATGTTGTTATGATTTTAGTTTTACATGTGCAAATATAATTTTGACAACCTCAGGGCAGATAAATCCTGGCGCACCCCCTGTGATCTTTGGCGAACCTCAGGTTGGGAACTGCTGCACTACACAATCATTTTCATATCGTACATTATTGATCTTCACGGACGCTTGAATAATGAGCTCAAATATCTGGGATGTTGATTTACTGCCATCTGTCTGTGTGTCTGTTATTTATATGGGTGAGACCTGCTCGGCCGGTATCATTTTGTGCTGAAGGTGAAAGTCGACCGGTCGTGTCCAGACTTGCAGCAGAACATTATGGCTTTTACTTTTGAATTTTTTTTTGTTGTACTTGTCACAACAACATGAGTTTAAGGTTTCTGTTCACACGCTGCTCTTAACTGAAATATCTGCTTGTGAGAAGTTCTAATAAACACCAACGGGTGCTTCTATATTTACAAACTCATCTCATCAGATAAGAACTGATAACAGTCCAAAAGCTTCGGTGTTACTGGAGTTAACATGGATAATAAGAGTATTGTCTGCATGGTTCTTGGGCCACTGTGTGAGTGTGTCTCTAAGAATAGTTTGTTTGTGCTAAAGAAGATTTTAAAAGGAAAGTTTCCTCAGAAGAGAGGGAGTATAAACTCGGTGTGAAAGCAGCATTCAGAGAGACAAATATGCCCTAATGGTGTGTTCACACCAAGAGTGAAGCAAAGTTTTCACGCGGCGCGATTTCATACAAAGTCAGTGCAAAGATGCGAATAGATGCAAATTCACACCGAGAAATGGACGTCCATTTTTGATCCTTGACATGAAAATGTTTGAGATGCTCTCAAAATCTGTTTGCTGGATTTTTAATAAATAAGTAAAGAGTTATAATAGTATGCATATTTAAAATATATCTATTGTTCAACACAGGACATTTCAGTAGAGACATTAAATCATGACAATAGAATAGAAATAATTTACTTTTACTCTCGTACAGCTCTTTGTAGGCGGACGTTTTACTGCCGTCCGGTAGTCTCTTTCGGTCCAAAATAGCGGACGCGTAGCTCTGCTGCTGATGTTGCAACGGAACGACCACTTGACTTGCACTTCTTACGAATATACGTTCTTTGTCTGCATCTGAACACGCTTTTGAGAGAGATGCACATCTAGCTCTCTAGTTAAATGCACTTTAATGAGTGTAGTGTAATCGACCTTCTGTCAGTTACACATTAAATGATGAGAAACATGATAACATGCTGTGTGAAAGGGAGAAGGTGAGAACTACATGATAGAAATGAAATATGAGACAATAACAATGTGCTGACTGACTCTAACCTCCGTCCCTGTCTGTGTGAAGTTACTGGAACACTTGTTGTGTTGTCAGACAGGTGGGTAATAAATAATAAATAATAAACTATAGCTGAGTCACCTGTATTCTCATTCTCCTAAACACTCGCCAGATTCCTTCACGTCTTTCATATCTGCATGGATAAAAAAAAAATGAAATGCTTTTGCATGGGAACTTACCAGATAAAAATCTGCAACCTAATGTGAGCCCAAAAATAACAACTAAATCCAGCCTTGTCAGAGTCGCTGTTTGACAGTCTGGTTCTGGGTCGAATGAAACATTTATTTTTTCATTAGTCCGCTAATGTTTATTTCACTCAAACTTCCAGTCTTATTAGTCCATCCAGCATGTTGGTGTTTTCAAAAGTCTTCCCTAAATTAGACATATACTGTATGTGCACTGCTCTGTGAGGTAGGCTGAGGAGAAGACTAGAAAAACACTTTAACCCTCTGAGACCCACAATAGAGGTGTTTTGGTCTGTTTTAGGGGGTACAGGGGTCTTTATGGAGAGATAGCAGGTCAACAGAAGATGTCACATAGAAGTGGTGTACATCATCTGAAAGCTGGGAACCTGAAGATTGCAGCTCAGCACTGTGTGTCAAGTTGTTCTAGTGTATAAGGGTTTAGAACATTATGATAGAAGTATATGATGGTCATCCCCATGCTCTATTATGTCTCGTAATTTGTTGCAGCAATTTTTGGGTTGATACCATTTGTTACACAGATTTGGTGCTAAATTTAACCATTTTTTTACCATTGTAGAATTGATAAAAAATGATCAATAATCCCTCCAAAACACCACATTAAGACACCAAGACTTTGAGGAACACCACAGAAAAAGCCGTGTTGCGATTTGGGATCAAAAGCTTTTGACATTTGGAGATTTCTGCAAGAATTGCATATTTTGGCAATTGGATGGCGAGCACTTCTGTTGTGTAAACTGCTCAGAAAGCCCCTTATTGTCAATCTAGCTAGGAAAACCATCCATCCTCTGAATGCTCTACGTCTCTAGTTTGTGGCTGTAAAGTTTCATGAGGCTGTGATTATCCTAGAGGTCACCACAGGTCATTTTATACAGTGAGTTCACATTTAAAAAAAAAATGGTCTCATTACAATGAAATGTCTGCTATGGGGACTAACATCATCACACATGAATACAGTTGGGCTCATTGGATCCACCAGAGTCTCAGCTTTACAGTGATACCCAATTTATGTAATTCAAGACTGTTTAGGGACCCAGGATGCAGAAATATTCAAACACACCATTTTAGAATAGGAGAAAATAACACATTTATACTGCATTTGATTATTATAAAGTGGGCATGTCTGTAAAGGGGAGACTCGTGGGTACACATTGAACCCATTTTCATTGACATATCTGGAGGTCAGAGGTCAAGGGACCCCTTTGGAGTATGACATGGTTGGTACCAATGGATTCATTAGGTTTTCTAGTTTCATATGATCTCTGTAGCTTCACTCTAGCTCTAAAACTGAACCTGTTACAGCCTCTTAAAGACAGTAAAGTCGGTCTCAGGGCCTCAGAGTCTCTCCTGCAGCTCTGCTTCCTCTTACAGATGATGAAACCTTCTCCACAACAGGCTTTCCTCAGTAGCTTACATTAGCATTACTCACTGGGAACTGTTTAGTTCCCTCACGGTGATGTCAAGTGTTTCTTTGTCTGAGATGACATAATGGTCGATGCAGCTTAAGTCAAGACATGTTAGATTGCTATAGTGGCCGCACCTCGAAACGTGCTCCTTCAATAACAGAGTGCAAAGCTGTGAGGAGGACCGTCTCCCACTGTACCGCCATAAGGAAAACGCTTGGAGCTTTACTTTCTGTCCTCCATCCCATCATCATCCTCCTCCTCCTCCTCCTCTTCCTCCTCCTCCTCCTCCTCCTCCTCTTTCATCTCTGTGTGTGTCTCTAATGGACCTGATGGCCTCATCAATAATACACTCCACATCCGTCTGCTTCAGCAGCTTCAGACAACAATGAGCAGCTTCTCCGTGCTGCTGGCTGCTGTATCATACATGTGGCCTCACCACACCCTCCTTCCCTCCCTCCCTCCCTCCCTAGCCTCTGTGTAGCTCTGCTGTGGGTCACTGGTCCATCTGACAGGAGCACAACAACAACAACAGTAACAGCATCTACTCTGTGTCTGTGTGTGTGTGTGTGTGTGCAGTGACTCATGCCTTGCAGGACAACAATGTTTACTTTGCAAAAATCCAGCATGTGTAAGAAGTTAAAGAATATTGTTTTCTACAGTTTAATAAAACCGTCCTATCCAACCCGTTCTCACTCCCAACTCGTGATATACCGCCGTTTGGTCAGTGATCCTGGGCATCGGAAACCGACGCAAGGAGGCATCCAATGTTTGTGTCAAACAAACAAGACTTTCAACCAGGAGACCGCTGTTCGTGTCCCGAGTGAAACTAAAAGTAACGTTGACTTATTTTGTCACGTCAGTCTTCAGTCGGTATCATCAGTCCTGCGAGTCGCTAGTCAGTGAAGTTAACGTCAACACCGACCGTTTCCTAACCCTAACTAAGTGGTAGTGTTGTATATGTTGTTGTATATATTGACACGCCGTCCCTGGTCTGTCCATCGCTAGAGGGGTACCCCGTGTGTCGGTCTCTGATGCCGAGGGGCACTGACCAAGCGGAGGATTTTGACGAGTTGGGAGTGAGAATGTGTCGGCCTATCTGTATGATGGAGTGTGGTGAAAGAGACTAAAAACCACTCTGGCTGGAGAAGCTCTCTCATTACTCACAAGTCCCCACAGACCAACGTGATGGAGCCTTTTAGCGTTTCTTGAGCTCTTTGTTTTGGTTTCACAGCCCACAACTTTACTCTTACTGTAACATTCAGCCAGCAGCTAAAGAGCCAGAGATGACTCTCTCTTCTGGTTCTAAACGAGCTACAGAGAGGGTTAATAAAGGACGTCAGTCACATGAATGATAATGTTGCTCTGCGTCTGCTGAATGTGTAAATAGAAAACCGTTTGCTCACATGTTTGCCTTCACAGTTTTATAAAGGTGATAACGTGTCAGTGTTTCCAGCTTGCTTGAATCAATGCCTCTTTAAAGGAGCATGTTCACATTACTGAGGCATAATTATGACATACTGAGGTTGTGTTTTAAATTCCATACTAACATACATCAGACCGGCACATACAGGTACTTTGCAAAAACTCAAGGTCACGCCCCCTTTTGGTGGATAAAAAACAGAAGATCCCAAAGACTTCAATGCAGTTTGATGTATGTTTGGATTGTAATGCTAACAAGTTTCATCCCTTGTTAAACAAATGTTTGTTTTATACACATGTCTAATATTTATTTTGCGATCTTGCCTGAACCTGAGCGTTGGCGATACCTTATTAAATGAAGGTTTATCACCGCCATGTCCCATGCTTATCCAGACATCTCTACATATCTGATTGAAAGTGTTTGTGTCTGTAAATAACTAGCGTGTTAATGGTCAACTGTTTGATCTGTAAGAGATTAAATGTGCAATTAATTTAATTAATACATATTTTAATCGATTGACAGCTCTATTCAAAACAAAGCATAATTTGAAAAAAATAAAAAGAATAATAGATAAATAAAAATAATTAAATTATTGCTGATAATTATAATACAAAGAAATTTTAAAAAAATAATGGTGAGTCCCACCACCACAATAGATCTTTATGCAACAATAGAAGATGTGTTATGAGACAGTTAAGCCACTAAAAGTACTATATTAACTAAGGTGGGTGCTGCATTATTGACTGATCCTATAACCTGCTTTATATAGATATAATCTAGTTTTGAGACTTTATTTTAGTTTGACCCTCCACTGCATAGTATGTTTAATCCAGCTATGTTCAAATTTGATAATTTGGAGATTTTGTCAGATGGAAATCATCATAAATTGAATATTTTGGGGTTTTGCACTGTTATTTTTAATTAAAACAGAAATATCTTTTGTCACATTTTATCAATTAATGGCTACCTTTATTTTTAATATTATTTTTTACTAGATTTAGTGATATATTTATTTATTTATCTATCAAGTAATTTATTTATTAATTTTTATTTTGGCAGGTTCCGTCCTCCTTAATTTTCTGCCATAAAGTACAATTTCCTGTGTATTTCTTTATTTTTATTCAATAATATCA